>CM062103.1:836289-1057336 GCA_031163375.1 Conogethes punctiferalis | reverse complement strand
AGACTGAGATAGCTGATATTTTTTTTTTTAGTGGCTCGACATAATGGCTTCCCAATGCCTGATGAAAGCGAAAGAGAGGCCCAAGTCGCTGTGACAACTGGCTAGTAACTGGTCAGTAACCTGTCAGTTGCCAGCCACCCTACTCACCAGCAGAAACACGACCCGAAGGTCATTGGCTGCGGGTATTTTATACTGATGATGAGATGAGTCAGAACTTACACACACAAAGACAGGCAAACATGTCATACTTATAACATCTCTCTAACATATAAATATCAGCACCAAAGTAAACCCTTCAAATCTAGTCGCGGTGGTACGGAACTCTTCGTATGCGAGTCCGTCATACCTACACTAGCTGGATTCTCTACATATTATTAATGTTTCAGCCTGTCCCGTCCAAGTGGATCGGAATGGCAATAGGCTTGAGGAACTCTGTGAGACCTATGCTTCTGGCCCCGAAGGGAGAAGATTCTATCAACGTTCTGATGTTCGGCTTCGACTCCACATCCAGGACGGCTTCATACGACACATGCCCAGAGTTACAAGTTCTCGTTGAGGAGTTTAAGGTCACCGTGTTAAATGCGTAAAGATTATTCTTCATCCCTTTCACTCTTCTTTTTTTTATACCACTAGGACAAGAAGCCTGTAGGAACAGACTTGTCCCTACGAAAAGTGGAAGTACTTCCGCCGAGCTAGGTGATCGTGCTCGGGGACCGCGGTCCGATAGACCATCTTGGTTTTTCGTATATATAGCGAGTCGTGATGGAAACTTCGTATGTGAGTTGTACGTCTTCCATACAAGTTGTATGGAGCGATTTAATTCTCCATAGACCCGGATTTCACATCGCCATCTGTTGTTAGCTGGCGGAACTAGTTGATATGCATATTGTAGCGACGTGCAGATAGTTGTAGCGATGTGGAGATAGGTGTCGCTACAAGCCCTTAGCCCGCGGCAGGCGTCCATAGACTGCGGTAACAGCTTTATTATCAGGCAGGTCGTAGGCTTCATCATCATCATCATCATCAGCCTATTGCAGTTCCACTGCTGGACATAGGCCTCTTCAGTTGTTCGCCACCTAGGGCAAACTTCTAGAGGATATTCCCAAAATCACCACATGGCAGGCGGTTGGCAATCGCAGGGCGTAGCTTCTCGCTCCATTGACGCTCCTGCCTGTCATCGATCTGTGCTCTTTAGCTACGCCTTTCGATTGTGGTGGTTATACAGCCACAGTCGGTTGCCAGCGCCTCGTTTGTTAATCGGCAGGATGCACTACGGGCAGTTGAGGTGGGCTTGGAGCGAAAAGGTGATAGGCCGCTCCTTTATATCTTATGCTGCGTTTACACGCTCGCGTTCAACACGACATTCAACGGGCACGAACACAAGCACAAGCATGTGAACGGGCTGTTCGTCTGTTTGAATGTGCACGTGCGTGCGCAGTGTGTAGGGCTGGGCTGCTCGCCGAGCTTGCTTGCCAGGCTGCTTGCCGGGCTGCGTGGCACGCGTGTAAACCTTGCATCAGTTGTATAAAAAACGCGGATTTTCTTTCCCCTCAGCTACAACATAGTAGGCGATGGAACACCAGCGGCGCTGTTCCCATTATTGTCTGGAAGACGAACTGGAGTTGCCAGATGTGAGGAAAAGAGTAGGTTACAACAATACTCTTGATATAGACAGCTTCATCTTTTCATGGATGCGGAAGATCGGGTGAGATCAGTTCACCTTTGATTCAGTGGCATAACTAAAAGAGAGGTAGGTTGGGATAGCGAATCTTCGCTCGAATTGAGCTGCCCGTCCGGGGAAGGACCTCCTCCCTATAAAATACCGCAGCCAAATGACCTCCGGGTCCTGTCTCTGCTGGAGAGTAGGGTGTCCGGAGCTCATGGGGGGGTTAGGGTTGGGCCGGCAAGGCGGTGGCAACTGACAGGTAACTGACCAGTACTTGCCAGTGTCACAGCGGCTTGGGCTTCTCTTTCGCTTTCCATCAGGCGTACGGGAAAGCCATATGTCGAGCCACTATAAAAAGATCTATGTCCAGCAGTGGACTGCAATAGGCTGATGATGATGATGCGGGGTGACAACGCTGTCCAGCACGTGTTGTTCGGGAGAGGAAAGAGGGGGCTGGGATTATTTGTAATTTTTCCTTTATTTACCGTACGGTATCTGTTCCAGATACCGTACGGCCTTTTTTCGAAGACTGCCACCTATAGGGACATTCCAGTACCGCTTCAACGGTTTCAACAGTCAGCCGGCAGGACCACTACCTGAGAGCGTTCTTCTTAGAAGACCGAAAGGTCTTTGGAAGTCTAAGGAGTTCTGTGTAGGGGCCACGCCTAGATATCGTCTGATGATGAATATTACACAACAGGTGTGTCTGTCTGATATGTTGGACATACAATACTTATTTGAGCTTTTTTTTTTCTAGAGGGGAATGCATTAGGCACTTACATGCCGTCTCCGGGGGGAGGCGGCATGGTGTGTGAGACTCAGACCTCCCAAAAAGGGAGGGCATACCCACTAAACCCCCCTGTGTCGCCAGTGGGCAGCAAGTTGCAGGGACACGGGTAGCGCCGAAGCATACGGCCAATATTTGAGCTGGTTTATCTGATGTTTAGGATGTAAGGAGCCATTCACCTTTTCGCTCCAAGCACCCTCACCTGCCAGTTGTGGGATCCTGCTGAATAACAAACGAGGCTCTCTCAACCGAATGGTGGCATAACCATCACTATTGAAATCGAAGCTAAATACCACAGGCCGATGACGGGCAGCAGCGTCACCGGTGCTAGAAGCTACGCCCTGCTATCGCCAACCCGCTTGCCCAGCGTGGCGATTATGGGTAAATCCTCCAGGTCTTTGGATGAGGTTTGGAGAAACTGGAGGGGCCTATGCACAGCAGTGGTTTATGTTTGTGATGATAGGAAACGTGGTAATTCATTAACCGGCATTTGATTGGTTGCATAGCCTTGTCTGTTATTCTGCAAGATGCACCACGGGCAGGTGAGGGTGGCTTGGAGCGAAAAGATGATGGGTCGCTCCCTTACATCGCTATCTCTCCTACAATGTATCTAACGTTAATCTATAACTAAACTATCATTTCATGGGATTTAAGGGAGCGACTCATCATCTTTTTCGCTTCAAGGCAACCTCACCTGCCCGTGGTGCATCCTGCCGAATAACAAACGAGGCACTGGCAACCGACTGGATGGCGGTATAACCATCACAAATTGAAGGCGTAGCTCAATACCACAGGCCGATGACGGGCAGCAGCGTCACCGGAGCGAGAAGCTACGTCCTGCGATCGCCAACACCGCCTGCCCAGCGTGGCGATTATGGGTAAAACCTCAGGTCTTTGATGAGGTTTGGAGAGAACTGGAGGGGCCTATGCACAGCGTGGTTTATGTTTGTGATGATAGGCAACGTGGTAATTCATTAACCGGCACTTGATTGGTTGCCATAGCCTTGTCTGTTATTCTGCAAGATGCACCACGGGCAGGTGAGGGTGGCTTGGAGCGAAAAGATGATGGGTCGCTCCCTTACATCGCTATCTCTCCTACAAAGTATCTAACGTTAAATCTAACTAAACTACATTTCATGGGGATTTAAGGGAGCGTCTCATCATCTTTTCGCTTCAAGCCAACCTCACCTGCCCGTGGTGCATCCTGCCCGAATAACAAACGAGGCTCTGGCAACCTACTGGTGGCGGTATAACCATCACAATTGAAGCGTAGCTCAATACCACAGGCCGATGACGGGCAGCAGCGTCACCGGAGCGAGAAGCTAGTCCTGCGATCGCCAACCCGCCTGCCCAGCGTGGCGATTATGGGTAAATCCTCCAGATGTATGCCGTGAGTGGCTAACGACTGGAGAGGCAATGTCCAGCAGTAGGACTGCAAATAGGCTGATGATGAAACTATCATTTCAGTTCCTCAACTTGAACAACAAGCTGTTCATATTCCAGTTCATCGTGGACATTTCACACAACGACTTCAACAGAATATCAACGGCTGACGACGACACTGTGGAGTTCCTGAAGAGAGTTTCAGGGACACGGGAAGAGTTAAGGACACCCTCCTTTCGTCATGGGGGACCATGGAGCAAGGTATGTGATGAATAAACAACTCAAGGCGCTGGAGACACACAGTGCCTTCTTGGGAGAAGGCGCTTGTTTCTCTCCATTTGGAATAAACCGAGTCTTGGTACTATGGGTACTAGACAACTCCTAACATATTTCTTTAGATCCTTTTAGGGTTCCGTGCCAAAATTGCAAAAACGGGGCCCTTATAGATTCGTCATTTTTTTTTTTTTTTTTTTTATTTATTTATTTCGGAACAACAACAGCCTTAAATATAACATGTACATAAAACAAAAGATAGAACAGTATGGTTTAGGCCAAAATGTTATCCACAAGAAGAAATCATTGAAATGTAAGTAGAAAAAAAAAACAGATTCAAAGACCAGACTTAATAAAGCAATTAGCAACTTGCACTAGTTGTGCTCTATAAGAACGACTCCCATGCGTGTCCATATACCTACATTTTTGTATTACCATCATTACTCATTACTACTTACTGGCAACTCACAACAACAAATACGTTAACAATATAATAAATATATAAAAACAACAACAAAGAAATAAATAATAGGTTAAACAAATAAAAAATAAACGAATAAATAAATAAACAAATAAATAAATAAACAAATAAATTAATAAACAAATAAATAAATAAACAAATAATATATATATATACGATCAAAATGTCATGTCTGTCTGTCTGTCCGTATGTCACAGCCAGTTTATTCCGAAACTATAAGAGCTACATTATTGAAATTTGGTACTTAGATGTATTCTGTGAACCGCATTAATATGTTAAAATGAAATCAGAAAAAAATCCAAAATTTTTGGGGTTCCCCATACATAGAGCTGAAACTCAAAATTTTTTTTTCATCAAACCTATACGTGTGGTGTATCTATGTATAGGTATTTAAAAATGGTGTTGAGGTTTCTAACATAATTTTCTTCTAAACGAATAGTTTGCGCGAGAGACTCTTCCAAAGTGGTAAAATGTGTGTGCTTTTTTAAATGTCATAAATCAAATTAGGTACATAACCCTACGTGCGCGAGTCTGACTCGCACTTGGCCGGTTTTTTAAATATCAACTTCTACGTTTCTCCCGTAAACTCCCTCATGGCCATCTACATCCCTTGACTCCTTAAAGGACAGCACACCCCCCCTCTTGCTGCAGCTTCATCACCCAGGAAATGAAGGTGAGAGAGGAAGCTCGCAATTAGATCTAGAATATGACAGCAAGATATAAAAAGCATGTAAGGGAGCGGCCTATCATCTTTTCGCTCCAAGCCAACCTCACCTGCCCGTGGTGCATCCTGCCGAATAACAAACGAGGCGCTGGCAACCGACTGGTGGCGGTATAACCATCACAATTGAAAGCGTAGCTAAATACCACAGACCGATGACGGGCAGCAGCGTCACCGGAGCAAGAAGCACCGCCCTGCGATCGCCAACACGCCTGCCCAGCGTGGCGATTATGGGTATATCCTCCAGATGTTTGCTCTAAGTGGCGAACAACTGGAGAGGCCTATATCCAGCAGTGGACTGTAATAGGCTGATGATGATGATATAAAAAGCTGTAGAAGACCACTGCCCGAGAGAGAACTTCAAACACTGATGTTTTTTTTTTTATATATTAATTATTTATAGAGATGCCCCATAGAGATCCACCTTCAACTGCCCGTGGTGCATCTTGCCGAATAACAGAAGACCCATTGGCGGCGGTATAACCATCACGATGGAAGATGTAGCTAAATACCACTGGCCAATGACGGGCAGCAGCGTCACCGGAGCGAGAAGCTACGCCCTGCGATCGCCACCTGCATGCCCAGCGTGGCGATTATGGATATACAATATAAAATCCTCCAAATGCTTGCCCTAAGTGGCGAACGACTGGATAGGCCTATGTCCAGCAGTGGATTGCAATAGGCTGATGATAATGATGATGAATGTTCTTTTTTTATGTTTTGTCTAGATACGCATCAGCCCGTTCCACCCTCCAGGGTAGACTCGAGGAGCGTCTTCCACTCATGGCCATCCGTCTGCCTGACACCCTGGTCGCCAAGAGACCCTCGGCCCTCGCAGCCTTGAAGGCCAACAGTGATGTGCTGACCACTCCTCATGATATCCACGCTACGGTGCTGGATGCTGTAGGTCTTCGAGAATTGGGAAACATGTATAAAGTTCGAGGTGCTGACCTTCCGAGAGCCATCTCGGTACTGCAACAGGTGATGAGCTTTTTTTCCTATTTTTATCATCGTTTTTTTATAGTGGCTCAACATAATGCCTTTCCTAACAGACAGGCTCGGTGGCTCATTTGGTAGTGACCTCTGCCCTCTGAGCCAAGATTCCACGTGAGCCATTGAACCAATCAACGTTCACCTCACCTTCGTCGGATGATTTTACGGCAAGACCCCGTAAAATGATCAATTTACTAAAATACATACGTTAAATAATACATTTCAACTGCCGTTTATTATTTTCCGGAAGTTAATCAACTATCTAGGAAATTGATCTACTGACGATTCTTGCTATTTGCCGGTGACAGATATAACTTAGGGACTTTCAAAAAGCGAGCCTATATGAAAAATTATTTTTAAAAAAAAATTAAACCGACTTCAAAAAAACACAAACGACCAAAACTAAAAACCGATAAATAACGTAAGTAATTCTATCCTTAATACATAATTATTTAAATATTACAATTATCACTTATTTTTGAAGTCGGTGCCAGCCTCTAGGTACCTAACGTAGACTGTTGTTGTATGACGCGCGCGGCCGGCAAATCCACACGACAATATACATTTATTTGTTTGACTGGCACCGACTTCAAAAATAAGTGATAATTGTAATATTTAAATAATTATGTATTAAGGATAGAATTACTTACGTTATTTATCGGTTTTTAGTTTTGGTCGTTTGTGTTTTTTTTGAAGTCGGTTTAATTTTTTTTTAAAAATAATATTATTTCTCTATTTTTAGTTGCGGTAATGTGCTGTGACCTTGAATAAAGGCTAATTAATGTCCTTAAGAGTTTTACTTGGGGATGAAAAATTTTGCTATAAGTCAAGTGAAGACTTTGCGATCTAGAATCAAGCATATCACTTACCAAATCACCTGCCCTATTAGCCCTGCATAAGTACATACTACTACCTAGTTTAATATCGACCAATCTCAGTACTGTCCCCTAGCTCCTAACCGTTAAGGAGTTCTGTGGCTTCATCATCAGCACCAGATGTTGACGCCTGGAAGCATATACCTGAGTAAAATATGATTACGTAACAAAAACACCATATGAGCATACAATTTTCGGTTGTTGCCCTCAATTTCTCCAGGATCCCATCATCAGATCCTGACTTGGTGATAATGGGACCACCTCGGAAGTGTCCTCTGTCGAACTGTCGAAAAATTTTTGAAATCCATCCATAATTGACGGAAATATCGGTGAACAAACATAAAAAAAAAAAAAAAATATTATACATACAGACGAATTGAGAACCTCCTCCTTTTTTCGAAGTCGGTTAAAAATGAAAATGAAATGAAAAATGTTTATTTCAGATGACATAATCCATAATGTGTTAGTATATACGTCTTATCAAACTATGTTAGTAATCACACAAAAAAAAAAAATTAAAAATAGGTCCTTAAACTACTAAGAGTGACCATCACAGAAAAGGGTAATTCCCCGTGATGGTCACCCTCCGCACAAAGCACCTCCAAAGCGGAGAAGTGAATCGGTCCGCCAATGTCTTCAGGACGCTATTGGGACTGCCTCTAATCCTGCCGATCAGGGAGTTTGTTTTTTTACGAATGATGGCTTCGATTATATATGTCACCGGAAAATAGCAAGAATCGTAAGTTGATCAATTTCCTAGGTAGTTGATTAACTTTCGAAATATAACAAACTGTAGTTGGAATGTATTATTTAACGCAATGGATTTCAGTTAGTTGATCAATTTACGGTAGCCTGAGAGTCATTTAATAATTTACGATTTTGACACAAGTAAAATCGTCCTCAAATGGGCCAATCGTTGCTCAATGTACTATTTTACGGTGCACTATTACCCGTAACTTAATACACTGTTCCCTGATTGGTTGTCGGGATAACGCCACGTGAGCCATTGAACCAATCAACGTTCACCTCACCTTCGTCGGATGATTTTACGGCAAGACCCCGTAAAATGATCAATTTACTAAAATACATACGTTAAATAATACATTTCAACTGCCGTTTATTATTTTCCGGAAGTTAATCAACTACCTAGGAAATTGATCAACTTACGATTCTTGCTATTTTCCGGTGACATATATATTACTCAAGGGCCGGCAACGCACCTGCGACTCCCTTGGTAATGCGGTGTCTATGGGCTGAGGTGATCACTTACCATCAGGTGACTTTCAGGCCCGTTTGCCCCATAAAAAAATAACCCTATTCTCACATTTTCACTGGCTCGGTGGCTCAATTGGTAGTGACCCATGCCTTCTGAACCAAGAGTCGTGGGTTCGATTCCCGCCCGGGACAAACATTCGTGTGATGAACACTTGTGTTTGTTCCGTGTCTGGGTGTTTATATTTGTATTTAAGTATTTATTTGTGGTAATAAAACAAAAATTCTTTGATCTTTTAAACAAAAATAAAATAAAAGTATAAATATGTTTGTGATCACCTGCTCTATATTATATGTATTCATATGTTATGTAAAGAATTCTAATATTTAATAAGTATAATTAGTATAAGAATTGCTGTCCTCGCACCTATTTGCAATACCCAAAAGGTGACTGAGTCTTAAGTTCCTATATTGTATTAACACCCACACTGTACACTTAGTGAGCAAATAAAGAAATTGAAATTGAAATTGAACCTTCGTTGTTCTGATACCCATAACACAAGTGCTTAAGCTACTTACTTTGGGATCGGAGCAATGTATGTGATGTTGTCTGATATTATACATATTATTATTATTATATTATATTATACTAGCTGTGCTCGCGACTTCGTCCGCGTGGAATAGTTGTTTTTTCCCCGTTTTTTTTACATTTTCCATTATTTCTTCGATCCTAATAGTTGCAGCGTGATGTTATATAGCCTAAAGCCTTCCTCGATAATTGGTCTATTCAACACAAAAAGAATTTTTCAATTCGGACCAGTAGTTCCTGAGATTAGCGCGTTCAAACAAACAAACTCTTCAGCTTTATAATATTAGTTAAGATTATAGTTTTCTTAACTGCACAGATACCAAAGAACAGGTCTTGCAGTGAAGCGGGCATCGAGCCTCACTGGTGTGCTTGCGTGTCGTGGCTGAAGGTGGCCGAGGGTGACCCCATGTACCGAAGAGTGGCAGACGCCCTGATGGTCTTCATCAACCAGCTCACTGAACCAGTCCGGTTAGTTATCCTTCATCAGCCTAGAGCAGTCCACTGCTGGACATAGGCCTCTAGGTACTTACTTACTTACTTACTGTGATGGCACAGCGACCCAAAGTGAGTCTTGGCCTCCGATATTATATGTCGCCATCTCGATCTGTCGTGTGCCATCTCCCGCCAGTCCGCCAGGCCTCTAGGTAGGTATGATTTTTTTCTAAATTTTTTTTTTTTTTTTTATAGTGGCTCGACATAATGGCTTCCCTACGCCTGATGGAAAGCGAAAGAGAAGCCCAAGTCGCTGTGACAACGGGCAAGTAACTGGTCAGTTACTTGTCAGTTGCCACCGCCATGCCGGCCCAACCCTAACCCCCCACGAGCTCCGGAAACCCTACTCACCGGCAGAAACACGACCCAGAGGTCATTTGACTGCGATGATGGCCTGAGGGATGGATGGAGGGATGAGGGGGTGTTAGTGAGCGGCTTATCATCTTTTCGCTCCAAGCCAACCTCACCTGCCCGTGGTGCATCCTGCTGAATAACAAACGAGGCGCTGGCAACCGACCGGTGGCGGTATAACCATCACAATTAAAGGCGTGGCTAAATACCACGGGCCAATGACGGGCAGCAGCGTCACCGGAGCGAGAAGCTACGCCCTGCGATCGCCAACCCGCTTGCCCAGCGTGGCGATTATGGGTATATCCTCCAGATGCCCTAAGTGGCGAACAACTGGAGAGGCCTATGATGATGACGACATAAAAATAAGTGTATGAAGTTCTATCTTGCTTGGGCAGTGACCTTATACCGCCTTTTATATCATGGTGTCATATTCCATTCATATGGGGTGGAGCATCAAGCGGCAGAGATTGCAAGAAGAGTTCAGCTGGGATGGGCCGCATTCGGCAAACTAGAGTATGTCTTCAAGTCCAGAATTCCACAATGCCTCAAGACCAAGGTATTTAACCGATGTGTCCTTCCTACTCTTACGTATGGTGCCGAAACATGGACGCTCACTAAAGCAATAATGCTCAAAATCATGGCAGCACAAAGAGCTATGGAGCGCGCCATGCTAGGCATTTCACTACGAGATCGCATACCCAATGTGGAAATTAGGAAGCGAACATAAGTCGCTGACGTTGGGATGCGTGTATGCGAACTGAAGTGGAGATGGGCGGGACACTTGGTGCGACGTAGTGATGGAAGGTGGACACGGGCTTTGTGTGAGTGGCAGCCGCGGCTTGGCCGGAGATCTGTGGGCAGACCAGCCACCCGATGGTCGGACGACATAGCGGCGGCGGCCGGGAAACATTGGACGAGGTTGGCGAGGGACCGTGTGAAGTGGCGGTTGAAAGAAGAGGCCTGTACTCGGCAGTGGGTAGATGTGGGCTGAAATGATGATGATGATGATGATGTCATATTCCAGGTCTAAATGCGAGCCCCGCACTCTCACCTCCATCTCCTGGGTGATGAAGCTGCAGTATAACGGGGTTGTGCTGGCCTTCAAGGAGTCAAGGGATGTGGACGGCTATGAAGCAGTCTACGGGAGAAACATACAAGTTGATCGAGAGACGTACCAGGCGAGGGTTAGACATTGAAATACGCCTGTCTATAGATAGATAGATATTCTTTATTGTACACTAGCTGTGCCAGCGGCGTCCCACGCGTGGATTTCGTGGATTTCGCGTGGTTTCATAAATAACGCTCTAACATGAAATGGTGCCTAAATTTTAAGGTAGACCTCTAACAATACACTGGTGAAAACCGCGTTCAATTTTATGTCGTAGTTTCTACGTGAGGCGCGTTCAAACATACAGATAAAAATTTCTCCCGTTTTCCCAACATTTCCCTTCACTGCTCTGTTCCTATTGATCGTAGCGTGATGAAAAGTATACTAACCTGCCCAGGAGTATGAAGAATAATTGTACCAAGTTTCGTTAAAATCCGTTGAGTAGTTTTTGTTTCTATAACGAACATACAGACAGACAGACAAAAATTGTACTGATTGCATTTTTGGCATCAGTATTGATCACTAACCACCCCCTGATAGTTATTTTGAAAAAATATTTCATGTACAGAATTGACCTCTCTACAGATTTATTATAAGTATAGATAACACAGTATAAATACAGTAAGGGTGATACAGACATAAAATATGTCTATTGTATGTGAACTATCTGTATACATGGTGCAATAAATATATTCTATTCTATACTAAGTACATATATGACTGGCTCGATGGCTCATTTGGTAATGACCTCCGCCTTCTGAGTCAAGGGTCGTGGGTTCGATCCCCGCACAGTACAAACATTTGTGTGCATGAACATGTCTGTTTGTATTGGTCTGAGTGTTTTCTATGTATAATATTTATTTATTTATTTATTTATTTATTTAATCTTTATTGCACAAGGAAAGTACAAAAGGCGGACTTAATGCCGTGTGGCATTCTCTACCAGTCAACCATTGGGCGAGCCAGAAATCTATAAAGTGGTGCGGTAATAGGCTTTCTAACAACTGCTATAATATATCCACCTATATATAAGTAATGCACATACCTACATATATATTTCGTATAATAATATTACATACAAAATACTTAAGATTAGAATATAACAATATACATATAAATAATATATCATTATATTATAGTTACATATATATATATATATATATTTATGTATTTATTTACAAAATAAAAAGTATTTAAGTAAGTTTATCAGTTGTCTAGTACCCATATTACAAGCTTCGGCTTAGTTTGGGGCTAGATGGTGATGTGTGGCCCAGTGTGGCATGTCTTGGGTTATTTATTTTTATTTATTTATTTATATCATCATTAGCTAATCGCAGTCCACTGCTGGACATAGGCCTCTCCAGTTGTTCGCCAATTTGGTCAAGCGGGTTGGCGATCGCAAGGCGTAGCTGCTCGCTCCGGTGACGCTGGTATTGAGCGACACCTTCAATTGGGATGATTACACCGTCACCAGTAGGTTGTCAGAGCATCTTTGTCTGTTTAAGATCCGTTTGCCCTTTCTGACATAAAAATGAACTGGGGCCCTACTACAAAAAACGAAAACGATCGTTCGTTGAACGGTTCGCATATTTTTGCCCCATAAATCCCTCTCATTTGTCCCTCCTGTGTTTGAATATACGAACTAAAATTCGTCAACATCGATTTTCAACAATTTAATTGATATATTAGAACACGGGAGGGACAAATGAGAGGGATTTGTAGAGCAAAAATACGCGATCCGTTCAACGAACGATCGTTTTCGTTTTCTGTAGTAGGGTCCCTGGACCGGTTTTTTTTTACATTTAAATGTCTTTACAGATAACTGTGAGCCCTGGAGTAGGAACGTTCGAAGCGTCAATGACATACAGAAAGACAGATGACCTGTTTGATCTAGATATTCGAGACATATCCAGGACAAATATGTGAGTGTTCTTAAGTTATCCTGATATTTCTTATTAAGTCAAAGTCAAAGTCAAAGTCAAAGTCAAAATACCTTTATTCACATAGACTTAAAATAAGCACTTATGAATCGTCAAGTAAAAAATAATGTAGAAATACAAAAAGTAAAGTAAGAATGTGAATAAAAGCAATTTAAAAGAAGCTACCGCCGTGTTCGGAAAGTAGATTTCTACCGAGAAGAAACGGCAAGAAACTCGGTAGTTACTCTTTTTAAATCGCCAATTGTTACATGTTTAGGTATTACAACATTTTTTACATGTTTAGGTATTACAACATTAGTAGGGAGAGTCCGGAAAAAATTATCAAGTGGTAGAGATGAACCTTTCAAAAATGGACTTAACTTTTGCTCAAGCGATAAGCGATGCGTTAAGACGGTCTATAACGATAGATCTATTTTTTTTATTGCAAGAAGCGGCAGACGAGCGTATATCATGATTCCTGATGGTAAGCTGTCAACCCCGCCCATGGACACCCGCAACTCAAATCGAGTTCTGGGGTCGCTGCCGGCCTTTTAAATATGTTTACGATATAGGTACTGAGGAGCTCGGTGGCGCCGCGGTGTTGTTCGCTTAACAATGATCGCAACGTTGTGCAACCATTGGCGCGGTCAATCCGATGATGGGTGACCAAAATTTGACACCGATTTCCTCCGTGCTTCGGAAGGCACGTTAAGCTGTTGGTCCCGGGTGCTATTTTTACCAACTCAGATAGCAGTCGTTACATCATATCAGAGATGATGATAACTCTGACGCCTAACTGGGAATGGGTATAGCTTACCCTAAGTGTTTTTTTTTTTTTTTTTATACCACTGGGTGGCAAACAAGCCTACGGCCCGCCTGATGTTAAGCGGTTACCGCAGCCTATGGACACCTGCGACACCAGGGGTATCACACGCGCGTTGCCTACCCTTCAAAAACCTCTTCACAACCTTTTTGAAGGACCCCATACTGTAGTCCCGTGGGAGAGCCTCGGCGGGGAGCTCATTCCAAAGCCTGAGTGTGCGCGGCAAGAAGTTCCTGTTGAAACGTACTGTACGTGTTGCGGGGGTCTGATTGCAGTCGCTCTGTGTAAAAGCTTAGCTCTCGCCAAATCTCTCAGTTTGGGAAGCCGACCCTGAGACAATCGGGAAAAAGGCTAGGATGATGATGATTACGATATAGGAGTACGCTCGTTTCTTGACAGTTTCCAAGTCGTAGCTGTTCGGAAAGACTGTCGCAGAGAGTTGGTTCCACAATACCAATGCGCGAGGCAAGAAGTTATTGATAAAGCGTACAGTGGAGGTCTATAACCGTGGTTTACGAGTGACCGCCTTGACGCATCGTTAGAGCAAAATTTAAGTTGATTTTTCAAAGTTGGTTCATCTCTTCCACCTGATAAAGTCTCCAGTAGTAGCCCCCAGTGGCCTAGATCACTGCGGCTACGGATTAGGATTATTCTGGCTGTACACCGAGTGATCCCGAAACGATCATATAGATAGGCAGGGCATAGCGAATCATCGCTCGAACTGAGCTGCCCGTCCATTTTTTTTTTAATAGTGGCTCGACATAATGGCCTCCCTACGCCTGATGGAAAGCGAAAGAGAAGCCCAAGTCGCTGTGACAACGGGCAAGTAACTGGTCAGTTACCTGTCAGTTGCCACCGCCATGCCGGCCCAACCCTAACCCCCCACGATCTCCGGAAACCCTACTCACCGGCAGAAACACGACCCAGAGGTCATTTGACTGCGGTATTCTATAGGGTGGAGGTCCTTCCCCGGACGGGCGGCTCAATTCGAGCGAAGATTCGCTATGCCCTACCTCTCTTAAAGAGTTTCTGAAGCTTAATTGTCACAGCGACTTGGGGCTCCTCTTTCGCTTTCCATCAGGCGTAGGGAAGCCATTATGCTGTGCTTCCATAATACATACATACCGTCACGCCTTTCTCTCAGAGGGGTAGGCAGAGACCACGTCCTTCAATTTGCGACGATCCTGGCACACAGCTTTTGCTTCGTCCACATTCATCAATCTCTTCATAAATGCTCGTCGGTTTAGGGTACTTAGTATTTTACCTTTTTTTAGGACACTTTCTATTTGGTCATGGATTGTCCTTCTAGGTCTTCCCCTTCCAACAGATCCATTCACGCTCTCGCTATATATTTTCTTAGTTAATCTACTTTCATCCATCCTCTCTACATGACCAAACCATCTAAGCATACCTTTCTCAATCCTAGTCACTACATCTTCTAATGCAAACCACAAAGGTCTCTTATCGTTTCATTCCTTCCATAATAAACTAACTTTTTTCTCAATGCAGGTACAGCCATGAGCCGGATTGCATAAGTGAGACACACTCCCATCTGAACGTGTTCTGCTATTGTAAGCACCAGCCTACGGATGAACAAACGGACACCTTGTTCGCTTTTAGTTCCTGATAGTATCAATGAGAGTGAGAGGTATTTACCTTATCTATACTAATACTTATATACTAAATACTAATAGGTACTAATAATGATGTGACGACTGCTATCTGAGTTGGTAAAGATAGCACCCGGGACCAACAGCTTAACCTGCCTTCCGAAACACGGAGGAAATCGATGTCAAATTTTGGTCACCCATCATCGGATTGACCGTGCCAATGGTTGAATGAACAACGTTGCGATCATTGTTAAGCGTACAAGACCGCGGCGCCAACGAGCTCCTCTTTTTTTGTAAATAAATAGTGATTCTTAAAAAAATCATCAAATAAACGTCTTTGTAAACGTCGTTGTACTTGTAGCGGGATCTTACACCATAACCTAACCAGAGAGGTAGGGCATAGCGAATCTTCGCTCGAATTGGGCCGCCCGTCCGGGGAAGGACCTCCATCCTATAGAATACCGCAGTCAAATGACCTCTGGGTCGTGTTTCTGCCGGTGAGTAGGTTTCCGGAGCTCGTGGGGGGTTAGGGTTGGGCGGGCATGGCGGTGGCAACTGACAGGTAACTGACCAGTTACTTGCCAGTTGTCACAGCGACTTGGGCTTCTCTTTCGTTTTCCATCAGGCGTAGGGAAGCCACTATGTCGAGCCACTATAAAAAAAAAACCTTTAATCCCTCGTCTCCGCGGGTCTGTGTGGTCGATATCGCAGCAAGCAACGGTCCCATCGATCCATTCCGACTTGAACTCATTCAGCCGTCACATATTGTAATCATCGGAGCTCCTGTAAGGTAAGTCAATTTACACTTCCATCATCATCATCATCATCAGCCTATTACAGTCCACTGCTGGACATAGGCCTCTCCAGTTGTTCGCCACATCTGGAGGATATACCCATAATCGCCACGCTGGGCAGGCGGGTTGGCGATCGCAGGGCGTAGCTTCTTGCTCCGGTGACGCTGCTGCCCGTCACCGTCTTTAGTATTTAGCTACGCCTTCAATTGTGATGGTTATACCGCCACCAGTCGGTTGCCAGCGCCTCGTTTGTTGTTCAGCAGGATGCACCACGGGCAGGTGAGGTTGGCTTGCAGCGAAAAGATGATAGGCCGCTCCCTTACATCCCCAAGTCAATTTACACTTCCATCAATATATTTTTAAACCCGACGACCCAACATCATAATAATGAGTAATCTTTCTAGGCGGCTTCGAAAAAATTGTCAATTCGCCTGATTTTTTTTTTTGTTTTATGTTGGTAGGTATGTTACTATACTTTTACCTACGAGAATTGTGAACCAATTTGAATAATTATTTTTTGTTCGAAAGGTTACTTCCGAGTCGGTCCCATTGTCACCACATTTTGAAGTAACTAGCTGTGCCGGCGGCGTCGCACGCGTGGATATCGGGTTTCAAAAATAAACGGACTTCCATAAAATGGTGCTTAAACCTTAAGTTAGACCTCTAGCAATACATTGGTGAAAACTGCATTCAATTCCATGCAGTAGTTTTTGTGTGATACTCGATCAAAAATACAGATAAAAAATCTCCCGTTTTCCCAACACTTTCCTTCACTGCTCTGCTCCTATTGATTGAAGCGTGATGAAAAGTATACTATAACCTGCCCAGGAGTATGAATAATAATCGTACCAAGTTTCGTTAAAATCCGTCCAGTAGTTTTTTTTTCTATAGCGAACATACAGACAGACAAAAATTTTACTGATTGCATTTTTGGCATCAGTATCGATCACTAATCACCCCCTGATAGTTATTTTGAAAAAATATTTAATGTACATAATAATTTTATAGTTACTCGACATAATGGCTTCCCTACGCCTGATGGAAAGGGAAAGAGACGCCCAAGTCGCTGTGACAACAGGCATGTAACTGGTCAGTTGCCACCGCCATGCCGGCCCAACCCCAACCCCCCACGAGCTCCGGAAACCCTACTCACCGACAGGAACATGACCCGGAGGTCATTTGGCTGCGGTATTCTATAGGGTGGAGGTCCTTCCCCGGACGGGCGGCTCAATTCGAGCGAAGATTCGCTATGCCCTACCTCTCTTAGAGGGAACTAGTGGGAACAAAGGCTTCCCGAAGTTGTATCAGTGACAGTTCCTTGCATTTGTCATTTTACTGACTGAAATAAATAATTCAAATTAGAATGCATGACTACTGTACAGTGAGCATTTATAATTCGAAACCTGTACCTAAATACCTTTATTTAAAGCATTCTTATTCTTATCAAACTTTTAAGCGCGCACAATCCACGACCACTCACTGCGAACCACATGAGTTATGTCACAGTCGAATAGTTTCGTAATTTGAAAGTGGTCACATCACAACGCAGTGAGTGAGTGAACTATTGAATAACATAGTACCTGAGCGGAGTCGTACAGTAGTCAGTATTCAACGTTCTACCAAGGTGATGTCATGTGCCGATAGATTTGGTAAACAAATATTACTATAGAAACGAAACGGTTTAAACAAATTGTGGTGGTAATTACCTATGTTGATTATTTACTATGTCATTGTGACCAGTGTACGTGTGAATATGATGTGATTTTGTTTAGCAGGAAGTTTTGGTCACACTTTTGATACATGTCAAGGTAATTGTATGTTTTTGTTGCGTTTTTCTATAACTTCATCAGGTTTTTTTGGTGTAGTAGGTATAGGAAGGTAGTGGAAGGTAGACTGTTGCAGGAAGTTGGTTCCACAAAACCGAGGCGCCAGGCAAGAAGTTCCTCATAAAGCGTGCAGTTGAGGATCGCCAACCGTCGAGATGATGAGGATGGAATTGCAATCGGTCACGTGTGGTGCGTTGAAGAAACTCAACTGCAGGCACCTTCAAGCCCGTTTGTACCCTCTTGTCATAAAAGGGCCTAAAACAGTGATGGTTGGCATTCTCTAGAGACCTACGTTCAGCTGTGATCAGTGTTCAGCCTAAACGTCCACTTGCTGGACATAGGCATTATGCACCTCCCCCCAAATGCCCGTAAATTTTGATGTTTAAAAATAAAAGACACGTATTTTATCGAAGCCCAAAATCGAGCACAGTGGCGAACCTTGGGAGAGGCCTATGTCCAGCAGTGGACTGATGTGGTTTCATTTATAAATTAGACCAAAAATGACAAAGATACCTATAGCCCGTTAAAATAGGCGTGACGTCAAAGAGTGGGAGTTTTTTCGCCACTGAGTGACGTCAAAGACGCTCGCTCCTACATTTTGATGCCTTGTATCTTTGTTATTTTTTGTTTCAATGAAAAAAGGAAAAATACGCGTCCAATATGTTTTTATAATCTAAAATACGGACTAAATATAATTTAATTTGACCCTGTTAACATCCCTATGGTCATTTTTAATCACCATGCTTGGCAAGCGCTGGGTTGGTGACCGCCGTTTTATATAGTAAACGCTACTACCCGTTTCCTGATATTCCCTTAGTATTCTTTAACGAAAATCACAGGATGAGTTGGGGTAGTCCTATTATTAATTCGGAAACCACACGCAAATAGTTCTTAGCCCGGCCCAAAAGGGTTATCCCTTGGTTTAAAAGACGCTTGCATTGCAATAATCAACGAGTACTTATTATACTTACTTGCTATAGACGGACAGACATGATTACTTAATGACGCGTAACGAACCTGCTATGTCAAGGTCGGGCCGGGTTTGTGCGAATAATAAGTTGCAATGGCGTCGGTACATTTTCTAATGACAATAATTATAACTAGATTTGTAATACCTATAGCGAAGAGATGTTGCGTCCTTGAGTGTGTTTTATCTCCTGTGCTATGTTGAGGGTTCTGAGTTGTTTTCCCTCTTCTGTTACAAAACAACACGTGGTAGCCTTCGTTATCACAGTTTAAACGTAGAAAACATTCCTTCGTGTATAAAAATGATCGGCTTTGCCGCTTCGTTAAAATTTGGAACTCATTGCCAATACATGTGTTTCGTCCTTCCTTTGATAATCCTATGGAATCCTTTAAACGGGGCGTGAAGAAGCCTCATATGGCTAGTATAATGTCACTTTGCTGGGTTAATGTAGACTTACCTAGACTTCATTCATTGGGTCGGGAAAATCTTCCGTTATTAGAGAGTCCAGTCAGTTCTCTAAAAGTATGTAACAAAATGCTCATCTCTTTCTTCCAGACAATGAAGGCTCTCTACCCACTGCTTCTTCTCACCATCGTAGCAACATCATCAGCCGACAAGAGATGTCGAGGCATTCACTTCAACGGAAAATATTACGACGTGGAAATAATAAAAGAAGGAATCAATAGGATACATCAAATGGTCTTGAACCGTAATGATAACACTCTGTATTTTACTTACGACCAAATTGGAGAGTATCCAAATCGGAATCTTGGATTTTTGAACCTGGACACAAGAGATGTTGGCGTTATAGGCGGTGTGAGGAATGCTTCTGGTGTAGCAATCGATCAAGTTAGGAACAGAATTTACGTCGGTGGCTTGGACGGACTTTTTGTGTTAAATAGAGACAAACTTTTAGAAAAGTATCCTGTCTATGAAAGCATAGATAAAATGTTCTTTAGAAACGTTTTGTATTACACCAATTGGAAGAAGGAGGCTCAGGTCTTCGATAATGGCATTATTACTCCAATGAGTGAGTTGGAGGGTGAAAAAGTCGATGATTTGATTGTGGATGATGATAATAATGTGTTTTTTCTGCAGAAAAATAAGCTTTTCAGAGTCAAATTAGGAACTAGAGCTATTAATGTACACGATAGGACTGTAGTCAGTGCTATAACTGTAGATCCGTATTATAGAGCCGTTGTGAGCACTATTGATGGTATTTATATCTACAATATATATAAATTTGCGTTAGATAGGATTTCTAATATAAAGAATTTGAGAGCTTTGACTTTCAATAAGAATTTGGAGCCAATTTATGTTGATGTGGACGTTTTAGTGAAGCTTAATGTGAACCCTGTGAGGTGTGTAGAGTATTAACTTATTTTGATGTGTTTAGTTGAACAAATTAATTCTATACTTATTTACAAACTATGTTTATTAATAGGGGTTTTCGTTTGTGTATCTTTAAGGCTAAGTTGCAAGTGTTATGATAACAGAAGAAGTGATGTTTTTGGCGAGCAAACTAGGTGTACTGTAAAAACCCCTTTATAAATCCTAGTTGTGATAGTGACCCTGAAATGCAAAGAGGAGATGTATGTGGAATACTAGCAGCTACAAGAACAGACTTATACGCCACGCCCTCTAATGTCAAAATAATGGCGTCAGGAATTCCAGAAAGGAGGCATATGTTCAGCAGTGGACACACAAGTGCTGAGAAGAAGAAGAATGGCGTCAGTGTGAAATCACAGTGCACAGTAGCTTATGCCGTCTCCTCTTTGTATTAATTCCGTGGTGACTTAAAACTGTACAATATACTTAATATGTTTGTTATAATACTTACAAGAACTGTAGTTGAAAACAAAGCAATTGGCTTAAAATTTGCTCTCTACTAAGTGGAAGCAGCAGTCTTGACTATTTAAATGTTGTAGATATAATGAAATTAGCGATGGGTACAGATCGGTTAACTATACAGTAACAAAAGTTAAACTATAACTGTCCCCTTCACACTCATATAGCTAGACCGCGCGCGAGAGAGACAGGCAGACTTTTCTTTAAGCGCAAGTCACGCCGCGTGCTTGTGCACAGACACTACTGCATTGTTTTTTTATAGTAGCTCGATATAATGGCTTCCCTACGCCTGATGGAAAGCAAAAGAGAAGCCCAAGTTGCTATGACAACCGGCAAGTAACTGGTCAGTTGCCATCGCCATGCCGGCCCAACCCTAACCCCCACGAACTCCGGAATTCCTACTCACCGGCAGAAACACGACCCGGAGGTCATTTGGCTGCGGTTCTATAGGCGCGGTATAATATTATTCTAAATGTGTTGAACGTACCGTGCCAGCTTTAGTTAACCGACCTGTATGTACTATTTATGACTTCGGGAGTATTGATAGCTTTTAAAAGTAGCAGTGTAAAGCTTGAAGTGCCATCAACTAAGCTTGCGCCAATGTGATAATGTGTTGATAAGTCCTAATTTATTATTTAAATGTGTGATTAAAAGATGTGCTATTAATATTAAAAGTGTTTTAAAAGAGAATTATGCATTTTTAACGCATCTAAAATTATTCCTTTTTTATTTGGGTTACCTAAATATAAGTTTTTTTTTTACTAAACTAATTTTATTATAATTTTTTTAATTTATTAATTTATCATAATTTTTTTAATTTATTAATTTATTATAAATTTTTATAATAATAATATGTCATTGATCCAGTTTGGTACAGTAGCAGTGAACGCTGCCTCTCACACAATGGTCGCGGGTTCGATTCCCGCACAGTACAAACATTTGTGTGCATGCACATGTCTGTTTGTATTGGTCTGGGTATTTATTATGTATTGTATTTATTTACAAAAAAAAAGTATCTAAGTAAGTTTGTCAGTTGGCTAGTACCCATAGTACAAGCTTCAGCTTAGTTTGGGACTAGATGGAGCTGTGGGCCGTGACAAAAAAAGTATTCATGATAAAATTAAAAATCGTTGTTTTAAAGAAATATTTTTTATTTAATACAAAATAATACTGGTACAAAATCCTTATTTGACTAAACAAACACATTATTTCTATTAGGTACATAAGTTACAGTTGCACTTGGTATTTAAAACAATGATTACGAAACGAATATAAAACTAAAACAAACAAAAATAAAACTTAAACAAAAATGTCTCGTATTCAGTTTTGATTACAAAAATGTAAAATGCTCAAAGTCGTTAGAAGTAATGTCACACATAGGTTAGAAGTAATGTCACTCATCGACCTACACTTATCTGTCTAAATTTCCCAAAATATCTAGATTAGATATCTAAATTAGATATCTAGATTAGATAGATTAGATATTTTGGGAAATTTAGACAGATGAGTGTAGGTCGATGAGTGGTCCCATGTGTCACATGTGTGACATGATACAGGGTTAAAAAAATATTTCCGGAAATTTGACGATATCTGTCAAAAGCAGGGTAGGTCGATGTGAGCCCTCCTTCCAAGTGATCAAACTAATTTGATCTTAGGGGCTGCGCAGACGACAGACTTTTTGTGCGATAGAGTCTGCGTCTGAGACATTAAAAAGAGCATCTAGGTCCCTACAGCTCTGCCGACAGATTGATCGAAAATGTGCGTTGTCTGTGAAATATCCGCGACAGATTTTGACGTGTCGTGCGCTTTACTGCATATAATTACAGCGGTTAGACTAAAAAGTGCGTCACGGATAGTCTGTCGTCTGCGCCGCCCCTCATGGAATAGTTCTTCCTTTTAAGAACTTTCACAGGACTGACCGCAATAAAAAAAAATCATGTAAATACAAATAAATCAGTTTCCGACTGTACTTACTAGAGTATTGGTAACATGATTGGTAACTTCATTTAAGCATAACTTACAAAACAAAATTTTGTTAACTGGCCATTTTGTAATTTACAATTAATTGTTTATGGTAAACTATGCCACGTTAAATAGGTAAAATTGCGTAACAATTTATTGCTATGTTACAAAAAAAATGGATCTTAGTAACTATATAGTATACCTACTCGTAGCTTAGCTTGTATGTGAAGCAGTAGAAAACGCCCAATTCTAAACTTTCAAAGAATTTTAAGCTAGCGTTCTTCTGATCAATTTTGGAGACCTATTGCAGTCTCATTTTGCAACTTTAAATTGTGATTTCTCAAATAGGCCAATTTTTATTGACCCTGAAGTATCATGCAGAATCAAACATAGTCAAATACGGTTATCTTGTACTAAAGGGAATGTAACATCGCCATATTAATACATCAATATTTTACATAACATGACAACATAAATAGCGTTCATAACCACCATTTTACTTAAGTTTCAAGTCACTGTACTACGCATCTACTTACTAACCGTTGGGGGTCCATCAATGGTAGCCGGGGGGTCCGTAGGCGGTGGAGGGTTTGTACGAGTTGCTGTTCCCGTGGAAGCCGGTTAAGGACCCTTGGAAGTCATTGGAGGAAGGAGCGTTGTAGTTGTAACCTCCTGTAAAAAAGAGTAGATTAGTTTTTATGCATTTTAGTGCCCCCTAAATTCAAACGCCATAGTATAAGTGCTCGCTATACAACGACCTTCTACGAGATGTTAATTTGAAGAAACTTAAGTCTGAACTCAAATTTTAGTCCAGATCATGATTTTACGATCTTATAATCCTGGGTTCTTTAGGCGGGGCGTGAAACTGCATCTCAGTGGGCCTTCAGGGTAAGGGCGACAGGCGCGGTGGGTATGCCCTATTGTGCCTGTCGACCTAACATATGGACCTCAAGACCGCTTACCATCAGGTGGAGTGAGGTCATCCTGAACGCTCTTATTAAAAAATTAAATAAATTGCTGGATGGGGGAAGCATTGTTTAACATTTCATCAGTCTGATTATTAGATAAATTCGGGTACAGTGGGGTTGCGTGGAGTCCCGGGCATCCCGATCCCTTTCAGAGCGCTCGTAACAGTCCACCGTCGGTTTTAGTAGATATTCTCCGCTAGACAGTAGTGAGCCCCACGCCCCATATAACCTATCATCATCATCAGCCTATTGCAGTCCACTGCTAGACATAGGCCTCTCCAGTTGTTCCCCACTTAGGGCAAACATCTGGAGGATATACCCATAATTGCCAAGCGTTGGCGATCGCAGGGCGTAGCTTCTCGCTCTGGTGACGCTGCTGCCCGTCATCGGTCTGTGGCATTTAGCCACTGAAGGCGTATTGTACCAGCCGGTTGCCAGTTTGTTAATCGCCAGGATGCACCACGGGCAGGTGAGGTTGGCTTGGAGCGAAAAGATGATAGGCCGCTCCCTTACATCCCGATCCAAATACGCTCATAGCGGACCACCGTCGGTTTTAGTGGATATTCTCCGCTAAACAGGAGTGAGCTCCACGCCCCACATAACCTGTACATCCATGTTAATCTTTTTTTTTTTATAAGAAGAGCTTTCAGGATGACCTCACTCCACCTGATGGTAAGCGGTCGTGAGGTCCAAAAGTTAGGTCGACAGGCACAATAGAGCCCATTGCGCTTGTCGCCCTCACCCTGAAGGCCCACTGAGATGCCGTTTCACGCCCCGCCTAAAGAACCCAGGATTGTAAGAGGAAGGAAACACATGAGCTGGAAGGGCATTCCATGACTTAATGGCACGGAGCAAGAACGAGGAACAAAACCTCTTGGTGCGCGCCACCATCGTCTGGATGGTATGCGGATGACAACGCTGTCCAGCACGTGTTGTTCGGGAGTGGAAAGGAGAGGGCGGAACGAGTTGGAATAAGCATTCCCCATTGTAAAGACGATAGAGAACACTAAGACTGGCAATGTCTCTACGTAGCTGAAGAGGGTCCAGGTTTTTGGTCACCTCTTGATCCCCAACAATCTATCTAAACATACCTTGCTGGTGAGTCTTGGGAGCTGGTTCGGGGTACCGCGCCTCGCCCTCGTACCTCACGTCAGCATGGAAGCCGGTCTGCCAGTCCGCGTGGTATGTCACTGAAATGAAGAATAATTAGGCATATAGCGAGTATGGCAAAGGTTATGCTTCGTATCTCGTTAACACTAGAAAGACGGAAGCATTCATTTGACTGCAATTTGAATTTAAATTTTAAATAACTCAAAAACTATTTGACTCAATGTATTGAGACTTTGTGACTTTTATTAATATTACTAGCTAAATGAAACTATGTATGAAAATAACCCTCGTCTCTTTTGTTTATTATTTAAAATCTTGATATACCGACAAAGACGGCGGCAGTCATTTGACGGTTGATATCGGATAAGTGTTTATTTGTAATAAGGGAAGGTAGAATACAAAATAATGAGCGCTTTATCCATTGTTTGGAGTATGCTATTCAAATGAGTCAGTATAGTTACGACTGTCTATCAATTCGGTCAGAATTATTGTAAGATGAAAGCAGTCCCCAAAACCAAAGCCTCGGTGAATCCGTTGTTATGCGTCTCGTGGAACCTTTTGCAAATACTGGTCGGAATATAAGCACTGACAACTGCTTTACATCGTTGAGCTTGGCAAATAACTTGCTCGCAAAACGCACTACAATTGTAGGAACTTTGAACAGGTCACGACGAGAGGTTTCACCTTACGTCAAATCACTTCATATGACTTTGTTTGAAACAAAAATTCTGAAATCTGATAGATATACGCTTACAATTTATCAAGGAAAACGAAACAAGAACGTTTTATTGCTCAGCACGTTACATGACAATGTTGAAATAGATTCTAATCATCCTAAGAAACTGTCAGAAACTGTGACTTTTTACAATGCTTCCAAGTACGGCGTGGATGTGGTTGACCAGATGGCAAAAAAATATAGTGTCAAAGGGGCATCTCGAAGGTGGCCTGTACAGGTACTTTTCAATATTTTGGACCTAGCAGGGATAAATTCCTTCATTTTGTATAAGAAAATGTCAGGCACCAACATAAACCGAAGGAATTTCATACTAAGTTTAGCAAATGAACTTAGCGGCAAAGTAGAAATTGAACCGAGACCCTCTGAAACCGAACTGTCGCCCGAAGAGTCCACACCTTCTACTTCTCGATCTTCTCTTCAAAATCCGGAAAGTCGGAAAAGGCGAGAAGGCTATAAACAGAAGAGCAAAAATAAAACTTCTTGGCCAGTCTATCTGGCAATTAGGTAATTTTATAGAATATAGTTTTTGAGGTTTTTTGTATGAAATTATTTCCTAAGTGTAGTTTAGTTAGGATATAAGTACTTAGTTTTTGCGTAATTTTTTTATTTTATGAGCATGCAGTGTTTACCTATAAGAAGTTGTTACATTTAGAGTGTCTTTATTTATAAGTAATATCAAATGTAAAGTTTTAATGTAAACAGCTGTTGGTGAACCTTTATAATAAATAAATAAATAAAAAAAAACTAATAAAGTATGCGGCTCTTGCAAAAAGCCACTTTGCGGCTCTTGTAAGGTAAATAAAATGTGAAAATGTACAAATTATAAGTAAATTAAATAAATAATTATATATTATACCCTGTTTTATTACTATAGTTACCAAATTTAGCACATAAATAAAAAATATATGTAATAAATTGGGGCAGTCATTTGACCGGTCGCCGTCTTTGTAGGTAGGTAGATTTTCCCGTCTTTCTAGTGTTAAAAGATAGGGTACGAAACGAGCATATATGTCAAAGGACGAAAATTACCGACATAGCCCGAAGGATTATAGTTCATTCGCGTTAAGAAAATAGTGACTCATCACCGACTGCCGGCCAAGCCACACCCCCTAGCCAATTAAAACGCTAGAAATTATAATTTCTAGCGTTTTAATTGGCTAGGGGGTGTGGCTAACGCTAGAAATTATAATTTCTAGCGTTTTAATTGGCTAGGGGGTGTGGCTAACGCTAGAAATTATAATTTCTAGCGTTTTAATTGGCTAGGGGCTGTGGCATGGCCGGCAGTCGATGATGAGTCACTATTTTCTTAACGCGAATGAACTATAGTACCTACGCTGAAGTGGCAGTGGGCTGGTCATGTCTGCCGCAGAGCCGAAAATAGGTGGAGCAGACGAATCTTGGAGTGGACACCGCGTTTAGGCAAACGTAGTGGAGGACGCCCCGCAACCCGCTGGGGGGATGACCTTAGAAAAACTGCTGGTTGCTGGATGGGGGAAGCCCGGGATAGAGAAATGTGGCGCGAATTAAAGGAGGACTACGTTCAGCAGTGGCCGGACCAAGGCTGTTGATTGATTGATTGATTGATAGCGACATGTTTATCTCCGCTCGAAGTGAGCTGCCCGTCCGGGGAAGAACCTCCACCCTATAGATTACCGCAGCCAAATGACCTCCGGGTCGTGTTTCTGCCGGTGAGTAGGGTTTCCGGAGCTCCACGGGGTAGACCGAAGCTCGTCGGGGTTAGAGTTGGGCCAGCATGGCGGTGGCACCTGACAGGTAACTGACGAGTTAGGCTTGCCCGTTGTCACAGTTGGCTTTTCTTTCGCTTTCCATCAGGCGTAGGGAAGCCATTATGTCGGGCAACTAAAATAAAACTTCCCCAAATGACCTATGTCCAGCAGTGGACATTTGCAGGCTGATGATGAGTGACTCCCACTAGGGGGGAGAAGCTTACCCTAAACTAACTAAACTACTAAAGGGTGAAGCTTTAGGTACTATTTACTTATACTAACCGATCTGCGTGCGCCCGTCCGGGAGCTGAACCCGGTACTCTCCGCGGACCACGTTCCCGTCGGACGTCTCCCGCCGGTCGTAATCGTTTCCCGACTGGGCATCCTTCACGGAGTATCCGAATTCGTACGATTTCGGCTGAAATTACATAAAAAATGGTTTTAATATTATGATTGTTACTACACCAAGTGTGGGAGAGGCGGGGCATAGCGAACCTTCGCCAAATTGAGCCGCCCGCCCGGGGAATTGCCACCCTATAGAATATTGCAGATAAATGACCTCCGGGTCGTGTTTCTGCCGTGAGTAGGACATAGCGAATCTTCGTTTGAATTGTCCACCCTATAGAATAATAACGCAGCTAAATGACCTTCAGGTCGTGTTTCTGCCGTGAGTAGGACATAGCGAATCTTCGTTTGAAATGTCCACGCTATAGAATAACGCAGCTAAATGACCTTCGGGTCGTGTTTCTGCCATGAGTATTGTTTGTGTACGTGGGGCGAGTGTTGCATTGGCAGCCGGGGGGGGTAGGGTGGTCAACGCGCGTGTGATACCCCTGGTGTCCATAGGCAGCGGTAACCGCTTAACATCAGGCGGGCCGTATGCTTGTTGCTATCTTTGTGGTAAGTATAGGAAAAAGATTAAAACAATAAATAATCGGGTAACCAAGGTGCCAACCTTGCTTTTTGATGGAAACACTTTGTTTTGAATTCGCTTTAAAATAATTATACGTGTACGTTATATGATAACCTGTAACCTAATGTTTGCGTCTGAGAACAGAGACGTCTGTGGGGCGGACGAATAAATAAATATCAGACAACATCACATACATTGCTCTTATCCCAAAGTAAGTAGCTCAAGCACTTGTGTTATGGGTATCAGAACAACGAACCACAAATAAATACTTAAATACAAATATAAACACCCAGACACGGGACAAACACAAGTGTTCATCACACGAATCTTTGTCCCGGGTGGGAATCGAACCCACGACCCTTGGTTCAGAAGGTAGGGGTCACTACCAATTGAGCCACAGAGCCAGTCGCAGAATTAACGCTTAATTATAACATTAAAAAAATAACAGGACCTGATCACCTGATTAACGTAATAGAGTACGCTACGGTTCCACTGAGGAAGGCTGGAGCCTAAGGCGCAATATATCAAGGAAACATCCCTAATATAGTAGGGTATTAGGGATGTTTCCAGGGTCAAAATACCTAATTACTTTATATTTAGTCCGTATTTTAGATTATAAAGATATATTGGACACGTATTTTCCCTTTTTTTTCATTTAAACAAAAAATAACAAAGATACAAGGCATCTGAATGTAAGAGTGGGGGAGTCATTGACGTCACTCAGTGGCGAAAAAACTCCCACTCTCTGACATCACGCGTGTGTGTCTTTTATTTTTGAAGAATCTAAAAGACGGACTAATTACATTTTTTACGGCAACAGGCCTATTGTTTGACAAAAGGTAGAAAAACAATCGCTTTTTTATTTTTTTATAAACTTAAAAAAATCATTTATACAATGACGGCGGCTGGAAGCCGTTATCTACCTAAGCGCCTGTTCATACTAGCGTTTATTTTCGTTCACACTAGCGGTTGATCCGCCCGGCGGCGACCGCAAATCGACCGCCGATCAACCGCAAAACGGCCGAGGTGTTCACACTAGCGGTCGCGGTTTTGCGGTTCGGCAGCTGGTAGTGTTGTAGATCGATGGTCGGCTATAGGTAATTGTTGATTCTTTAGTGAGAATAAATCGATTCAAGTACCAAATGATTTTAAAATCTAAAAATCGATAATCGCTTTAAAGATAATTTATGTGTGACTTTAATTATTCTGTTTTTGGGAATAGGATACTGACTGTTTACTGTTCTATATTACTTTCTGGTCACCTTAAGAAGAAAACCTTCAAGAAACGAGCGTATTCATATTTAAAAGGCCGGCAGCGGCCCTAAACTCGGTTAGAGTTGCGGGTGTCCATGGGCGGTGTCGACTGCTTACCATCAGGCATCACACTTGCTCGTCTGCCGCCTCTCGCATAAAAAAAAAAAAAAAAAAGTACAATTTAACTTATTTGAGAGCCATGAGTACTAAATTGATTGCAAATGAGAAGTTTATTGACGATAAACTTCAAATATTATTACAAAAGTTAGGTTTTGATTAAATTATAATATTATCGTATTTTTATCTATAATAACATCTTCAATTAAGAATAAATTTCATAAACTCACATTTAATACAGTTGTCACAATTGTCTTAAGCGAATAGCAAATAATTAACGATTCCTAGTGATCGTTTAACTTTCTGGTGTCCCATGCTGATTACAATTTGTACTAGTCACAAATCGATTAATCATTATGATCCATTAACGTAACGATTAAATTGTAACAACACTAAAAATAAAACAATTACGTATCTACTAACAGAACGTAACCATTTTTGAAGCGCCTTGCGAAAATAAAGAATTATTGTATTTACTTCATACTAAAATTATGATGTATTATGTTGTATTCTACTACCTGTTTTTACGGTAGATCTAATGGGAGTTTTCGTTCCCACAATACTTAAAGAAATTCTTATCAAATTTACAATACTGAATGAACTGACTGACTCCTTTGCGCGCATCGGCGTACGGATAAACTTGGACAAAACCAAGGTCATGTTCAATGAACATGCTCTACCGGAACTCAAAGTTGTTCAAAAATATGTAGGTATACCTCGGGCAGACATTGCAGTTAGGTGGAACCAGCTTTGAGGACGAGGTAATTAGGAATAGTCAGGCTTCAGATGGTCGATCCCACAGTGCCTAAAGACGAAAGTCTTTAATCAGTGCGTTCTACCGGTTATGACATACGTAGCTAAAATGTGGACACTTACGGTACGGCTAGTCCACAAGCTAAAGATCGTTCAGCAATCATATCGAAAGGGCTTTGCTCGGGTCTCTCTGTCTTATTCGAAATGTGGTGATCTGGCAGAGAACCCAAGTTATCCACAGCTCACCGATTTAATAAATTGAAGGGGCATCGTTCTAGCTACATCAGCCGCAGAATCAATAATCAATAAATCTCTATGTGGTTTGAATCCTTAGGGAAGTAAGAACGAGATTTTGCAACATGTTCTACCGAAACCGATGGCAGTTTACGGCGCTTTTCATTTACTTACAATTTACATTTTCAATTTAATCAAATATGTTATATTATTAAATAAGGAAAACTAAAACATAAAATAGGTAGATATAAGTATTCATGAATTAATCATGTTCAGATTTCCATTATTTCGTATTTCATAGAAAATAATGTTTGATTTTTGGTATAGAAAAATGCTAACTAAAAATGTATCTATAGGTTAATAACCATTTCTAAATAATTAGTGTGGCCTCAACGTGTACTTATATTTTCCACCATAATTTATAAATTCAAATAAATTTGTTTCATATTTTATTTTAACCGTGTAAAGTTACGTTCTATAAAACAGAAGAAGAAATGTCACTGTCTAGTGATGGAGGTATAGTGCTATTAAAGTTTCGATAATATCTAAATATAGTAAGCTGAAAAGTAAAATAATTTTAAATGGAAATGGATAGTTTCTTGAGAAAATATTTCGACAAAGAGTAAAGAAAGGTAATTTTTTTTATAGTGCAAACGGGCCATTATTATCACTTAGGAAATAGTTAAATAACTTTCTCCTTAGCTGTTGTGTAATGGTCGTCGTGGCCTCTCTCATCCTTTCTTTCCTATTCTATATTACCTTCGAGTACTGTTTTACGTAATGGGGGTTGAAGGCAGTTCAGGGAGTGGTGGATATTGCTCACCCCACAAGAGCAAACCTCTTTAGAATTAATGAATATGAAATTTTGCGATATTAACTTGTGGTAGAGTATATCTTCTAGCTAAAAATATTTAGTAGCTGAAAATTTTACCCAAAATATGGATAGTATTGCTGCCCACCAATTGTGAACCATTAATTACGAGAGTACCTACACTAAAGAACTTACGTCGGCACTAAGTTATTTTCCTAGTGACACTACGTAGTGCAGATACGCTTACTTTGCATAAATGTAAGATTCGCGATGGGCATTTGTCTTCTACTTTCATCGATATTCACAATTTGACTATAGAGCAGCCCTAGCCCGCCGATGTCAAAACGCGTGAACAGGGGTAGCGGATCAACCGCCAAACCGCAGTTTGAACGCCGCGCCCCGCCGCGTTCGTAGTGTGAACAGGGGTAGCGGTTTGACGGCGGTTTGATGGCGGTTAAACGTCAATCTGAAGGAAGCCTAATGAAGAGTTAGCGCCGCAAAAAATAACAAGTTATCGTCTCCATGGAATTCCTAAGCTTGAATGTCAAATGTGTATCTATTTGTGAGCAGTTTTAGTTATTTATCGACCGCCGTGGGACTTGGTAAGTCATATAACATTATAGTCATTTATTTATCAAACACGTAAAGAAGATTTGCGATCGAATATTAATGTGATCTACAGTTTTATTGTACCTACACAGTTACAATTACATTGTACAAATAAGTTGCTTTATTTGATTTCGTGTTTTTTTTTCTGTGCAGAAATGTTATTTATGTTATAATACATCTTATGAGTAACTAGAAAGAATTGGCGTGGACGAAATTTCATTAAATTCATATCTTTTGATACTAACTTGATAGAAACTTAGTAATCATCAAGCCCTTAGAACTACACTTGATTTTATTCCATTTTTAGTCGAAAACATGAATGAATGACTGTTAATTTTATTTTCAGACTAAAATGAGGTACTTCCTGGTGCTAGCTTGCTTAACTATCGCCAAAGCCGGTGTAATTAAAGAAGATGACAAAGAAAATGAAGATACATGCATCACAGTAGACGGAGTGCACTACAAGAAAACGGTAATAGCCAAAGATCTGGACAGACCTTATATGCTGGCTGTGGACAACAGCTCCAACATATTATACTTCAGTTATAGCACCAACGCAGAAACCGACACTTTCAAAACAGCCATGATCGATTTAGACGACAATCGCCTCACTGAACTCGACATACTTAACGGCTTTGCCCAAACGGTGGACCAGAAAACTAGAGACGTTTACATCGGCTCAGATAACGGCATTTACAAGTACAACCATAAGAATAACGAAACTGAATTCTTCACTGGAAGAGGCTTAGATATCTGGTTTATTTACTTTAAAGATGTGCTTTATTTTTCTGAATTTCCCGGGCAGTTTCTTTACGTACAGATTGATGACAATGTTGTAAGATTTTCCGATTTGGAAGATACAAAAGTGGATCAATTCATTATAGATAATGAAGATAATATGTTCTTTACTAATAACACGGGTGTATTTAAGCAGAAGAAAGGAACTAAAGATGCAGTTTTGATTCAAGAATTATTTGAAGGTCCCAGAGGTGTGACCATTGATGGGAAAGGAGATATATACTATTGTTTGAGAGATGGTATTTATAAAATAGATAAAGACGAGGATAGCCACGACTTTATCACGCAACATAGTTTACGGCCAGTAGGTATATTGAACGAGTGTTTTGGAATTGCTTTTGATAGAGACAATAACATTATATGTTCTAATGCAAAGAATATAGTGATTATGAAGCCTGATGATGAAAAGTCTTGTGATGCTTAATGATTGTGCTGTCATCATGTCAGTGTGATTTTAATAGTTAGTTAATAATCACTGAATCCTAGGTACCTCTGTAAAATTGATTACAGACCTAAACAATTGATTCTTCGTTTATATGTATTGCGTTTACTTGCTTAAAGTATAGGTGGTAGGATTTAAGAAATATTATTGTATACCTTTTTGTTTTCTAGAGGGGAATGCATTAGGCACCTTCATGCCGCCTCCGGGGGGAGGCGGCATGGTGTGTGGGACTCACACCTCCCAAAATGGGAGGGCATACCCACTAAACCCCCCTGTGTCGCCAGTGGGCAGCAAGTTGCAGGGACACGGGTAGCGCCGAAGCATACGGCCACATCCCTGCATATTATTATTGTATACCTACCTTAAGAAACTGAACTGTTAAAATAACCCGAACTATTTAAATACAAAATGTTTATGTATGGGTAAATAGTAAATAATACGCATTTTCTTTCTTTTTTTTCACATTATCGTAATATGGCTTGCAAAAGTATCAATTATTTTCTAAATAATTTATTTTTATCGACTTAATTATCAAAACCAAATCATTTTAACACTATAAAAATATACAATCTGTTTACTGACTTCTGAAAACATTAGACTTTAACTGATATGAAGGGTTGATGTGACCTAAGATGGAGCATGTTTACTAAGATAAAGCCTATTGAGTCTAGCTAGCCTTATCATTCATTAATCCTTTGATTGAAAGGTTGAAAGATCCCTTGTACGTATACTTTATTTCGTAAATCTTCTAAATATACAAGGTGACTTTTTAATCACTATCCAAATTTTTTCTGGGCATTAGGTATCGTTATTAGAGCCTATTTCTGCAAAAAAAAATATAGTTAATATTTTTTGTTTATTAAAAGGACAACTTACAAAACATACACCGGCAATTGTCATAAAACTAAAGCATAGACGGTACATATAACAGTGCTGTTTCAATTACAAGCTGCCACGACATGCATTAAATTTGTACAGGAAGTAGGAGACCTTATACTTACAATACATCTTAACTAATATTATAAAGCTGAAGAGTTTGTTTGTTTGTTTGTTTGAACGCGCTAATCTCAGGAACTACTGGTCCGAATTGAAAAATTCTTTTTGTGTTGAATAGACCATTTATCGAGGAAGGCTATAGGCTATATAACATCACGCTGCAACTATTAGGAGCGAAGAGATAATGGGAAATGAAAAAAAAACGGGGAAAAAATAACTATTCCACGCGGACGAAGTCGCGAGCACTGCTAGTATTAAATATAAGCCGAAAGGAAATGATATATTATGTATATATTAGTGTGTATATAATAGTGTGTGTGTGTGTGTGTGTGTGTGATGCGTGTATATGTGAGTGCGTGTCTGTGTGTGTTCGTGTCGTGTGTGTCTGTCATTTTCACAACAAAGTTATTGGCCCGAATCCATTATAAATTTCGCATGCGCATGTGATACCCATTTTTTTTGTGTTACCGGGGAAAATGCATTTAGGCATTCCCGCTGCTTGAGCGAGCAGCGGAGTATGTGGGACTCATCCCGCCTCTAAGATGGAAGTGAGGCAGGAAATACCCACTAAAAACCCCGGCCCCTTCGTCATGCGCCTTAAAGGTGGTGTCGAGGGTCCTGTGTATATGTCCACCAAGACATCACCGACGCGGCCTGGTCAGGACAGGCCCCAACAGGCTCCCCCTCTAGGGGGGAGTCATGGGAGTGGTCCGAAGGGTGAGCCCACTCCCATCCGACGTATACGGGGGTCCGAGCAATGCCGGCGGCGGTGCCCCCGCACCCCGCACCGCGTGTGGTACCCCTGGTGTCGCAGGTGTCCATAGGCTGCGGTAACCGCTTAACATCAGGCGGGCCGTAGGCTTGTAGGGATGTAAGGGAGCGGCCTATCATCTTTTCGCTCCAAGCCAACCTCACCTATACCAATATGTTACTCAAAATATATTCACATACTTTGCGGGAGTGTAAATTAATTGTTTATAAGTGGCTGCAAAACCAAACCTATGATGACATAGAAAAACTGTTGTAGCCATAGAAATGTTCGGAAGATAAGGAATAAACACGCACACAGATACATACACGCACGCACATACATACACACACACACACACACTTTCACTTACACATACACACACTTTCACATACACACAACACTTAACACTTTTGTTTTTCTTTTTAATTTGTGTAACTATTATTAATTATATTAAGGGAACGCTGTCTCTCGCACTGGAGGTGGGCGCTAGCAGCTGTAACACAGTTTTAACAACTAATACAGCAGTTAACGCAACCTGTTAAAATGTTAATCATTGTATTGTTCCAAATAAATAAATTATTATTATTATTATTACCTGCCCGTGGTGCATCCTGCCGAATAACAAACGAGGCGCTGGCAACCGACTGGTGGCGGTATAACCATCACAATTGAAGGCGTATCTAAATACTAAAGACCGGTGACGGGCAGCAGCGTCACCGGAGCAAGAAGCTACGCCCTGCGATCGCCAACCCGCCTGCCCAGCGTGGCGATTATGGGTATATCCTCCAGATGTTTGCTCTAAGTGGCGAACAACTGGAGAGGCCTATGTCCAGCAGTGGACTGTAATAGGCTGATGATGATGATGTAGGCTTGTTGCTATCTTAGTGGTATTGAAAAGAGATTAAAACAATAAATAATCGGCTAACCAAGGTGCCAACCTTGCTTTTTGATGGAAACACTTTGTTTTGAATTCGCTTTAAAATAATTAAACGAGTACGTCGTATGATAACCTGTAACCTAATGTTTGTATCGGAGAACAGAGGCGAGTGTGGAACGGATAAATCAAAGATTAGCAATAACATTATCCTTATTACGGAACACTACGTGCGCGAGTCCGACTCGCACTTGGCCGGTTTTTTTCTTCGAAATTGCAGTGCAAAATACAAGTTGTATTGTGGGTTGAAGACACATAGACAAAACATTTTCAAGTAACATGATATCCATGCTTTAAATAGGTACTATTAGCTGTCTTAGGAAAAAATAGATAATATTTTATCGCGTCGTTACAAGGTAACTCTGTCGAGTTTTGATGTAGGTAGTGTCAAATGTTGCATAATAATATTATCTTGCCCCAACTTATAATTACATTTTTACGGCATCAAGCCTATTGGCCACTTTTTAACTAATTAATTTAAAACTTTTTAATTGGAATTTCTAACTAATGAGTTAGAGCCCGTTCAGACATGCGGTTTTTTGCGGTCAGACTGACGGGCGGGCTAATTTCTCCGCCGATCGACCGCAAAACGTGGCCCCGTGGCCGCGGCCGCTGATAGTGTGAACAGGAGTAGCTGTTTACCCATTATCATCATCAATCATCAACAGCCTATTGCAGTCCACTGCTTGACATAGGCCTCTCCAGTTATTCGCCACTTAGGGCAAACATCTGGAGGATATACCCATAATCGCCACCCTGGGCAGGCGGGTTGGCGATCGCAGAGCGTAGCTTCTTGCTCCGGTGACGCTGCTGCCCGTCATCGGTCTATGATAATAGCTACGCCTTCTATCGTGATGGTTATACCGCCACCAATCGGTTTGCCAGAGCCTCGTTTGTTGTTCGGCAGGATGCACCACGGGCAGGTGAGGATGGCTTGGAGCGAAAAGGTGATAGGTCGCTCCCTTACATCCCTGCTGTTTACCCGCCAAATCGCAATGTGAACACCGCGCCCCGACGCGCGGATAGTGTGAACAGAGGTAGCGGGTTAAAGGCGTTTTGAAACGGCATGTTTGAACGAAGCCTTAGCACCTTAAAAAAATAACAAGTTATATTAGTCTCCACGGAATTCCTAAGCTTGAATGTCAAATGTGTATCTATTTGTGAGCAGTTTTAGTTATCTATCGACCGCCGTGGGTCTCGGTAAGTCATATAACATATAGTTATTTATCAAACACGTAAAGAAGATTTGCAATCGAATATTGTATGTTAATGTGATCTACAGATTTATTGTACCTACACAGAACATTGTACAAATAAGTTGTTTAATTTGATTTCGTATTTTTTTTTGTTTGTGCAGAAATGTTATGTTATAATAGGTACAGCTTATGAGTAACTAGAAATAATAGGGAATATGCATGAAAAATAATTCCATGTATTTACTAATTTATCGTAAAATAGATAAAAATATATTACAAACAGTGAAAACAAAATCAAAATTGGCTGAAAATTGGGCGAGAGATACAGTCGTTGAAAGTAACTATATCCGTCTCTCTCACGCCAAACAGATTTTTCTATGGAGTTTGTATGGCGGGCATGGACATGGACGTCATCCGCCACGTCGGATCTCTCTGTCTAAGCAATACCTTTAACGCTTTATAACTCGCTTAATACAAAAGGTATTTTAAAATTTCTTCGATATTTATGTATCTGGAAGATAAATGATCTCAATAAATCCATAAAAAAAGTCATGCATATTCCCTATTGGCGTAGACGAAATTTCATTAAATTTCTTTTGATACTAACTTGATAGAAACTTAGTCATCATCAAACCCTTAGAACTACACTTAATGTTATTCCATTTTTTGTCGAAAATATGAACTAATGATTTTTAATTTCATTTCCAGACTAAAATGAGGTACTTCCTGGTGCTAGCTTGCTTAACCATCGCCAAAGCAGGTGTTATAAAAGAGGATAATAAAGAAAATGAAGATACATGCGTCACAGTAGACGGAGTGCACTACAAGAAAACGGTAATAGCCAAAGATCTGGACATACCTTATATGCTGGTTGTGGACAACAGCTCCAACATATTATACTTCAGTTATAGCACCAACGCAGAAACCGACACTTTCAAAACAGCCATGATCGATTTAGACGACAATCGCCTCACTGAACTCGGCATACTTAACGGATTTGCCCAAACGGTGGACCAGAAAACTAGAGACGTTTACATCGGCTCAGACAATGGCATTTACAAATACAACCACAAGAATAACGAAACTGAATTCTTCACTGGAAGAGGCTTAGATATCTGGTACATTTACTTTAAGGATGTGCTTTATTTTTCTGAGTTTCGTAAGCAGTTTCTTAACGTACAGATCAGTGACACTGTATATAGATTTCCCGATTTGGAAGATACAAAAGTGGATCAATTCATTATAGATAATGAAGATAATATGTTCTTTACTAATAACACGGGTGTATTTAAGCAAAAGAAAGGAACTAAAGATGCAGTTTTAATTCAAGCATTAAATTCAGGTCCTAGAGGAGTGACCATTGATGGGAAAGGAGATATATACTATTGTTTGAAAGATGGTATTTATAAAATAGATAAAGACGTGAATAACGACGACTTTATCTCGCAACATAGTATGCGACCAGTGGGCAAATTAGACGAGTGTTTTGGAATTGCTTTTGATAGAGACAATAATATTATATATTCTGATGAAAAGAATATATTGATTCTGAAGCCTGATGATGAAAAGTCTTGTCATGCTTAATAATTGTGCTCCCATCATGTCAGTGTGATTTTAATAGTTAGGTAATAATCACTGAATTTATGTAGGTACTGATATTTGTCATCCAGAATTAAATCTAGTGATTATTAGGTACCTCTGTAAAATTTATTACCTATACAATTGATTGATTCTTTGTGTTCGATCTCTAGAAAACGGTCACGTTGTACATAACATCTAACTTTATTATGCTTCATTTACCGCTAGATGTCACTATCCTTAGTTACATCGCAGAGGCATTGTGTTTCGACAGTTGCATATATAGGTACAGCGTTGACAATAAACTTGTCTTCTTTTCGAGCAAACGGAGTTTTATTTATGGTCCTTCGAGCCGGATATAAGTGAACCAAGCCGAAGTGTCAAAGGATGAACCACAGATGCAACCTATAACGGAGGATTTGAAAAAGGAACCAATTTAAATATCGAGTTTGTATGGGCGAAAAGCTGTAAGTACCAAACTGACATATTAACGTAGAAGCAAAGTCAAGCTAAATTGAACCTTAAAGTATAGAGAAAGGTATCTTAGAGGAATTTAGCTAGAAGTTTGGACTTAGAAGATTTTACGCAATAAGTGGTTAAGACGGGGAATCCATGCCCGAATTTTCTAAGTCAATAACACCGCTAAAGACTTAGAAATTTTTTGACGAAACTGGACTCTGCCTAATTTTACACATCACGGGACTTAGAACATTTTGGAAATTTTTATCGCAACAACTTTGAACTTGACAATGGATTCTTTAATCAGAGGTCAGAGAGATATTGGCAAACGAATCGAAAATAACTACAGCAATTTTAAAAAATTACCGAAGGCTAGATTGACGGCAAGTTACTTAGAGACCAGATTGAGTAATTTAGAGCAGCAGTGGATGATGTTTATTGAAGTTCACCGGAAATTAATATGTGACTTCAGTGAAGATCAAGAGGAATCAAAATATTTTGTTGATGATTTTTATGGTGTGGCTGAGGAGCTGTACACAGATTACAAATCCGATTTAATGGAAGGCCTGAAGAAGTTTTCCAGCACTTTGAATCTGGCAACTTCAGATGCGTCAAGTGACACGGAGGAGATCAGCGTGCACTTGCCGAAGATTGTCATACCAAGTTTCTCGGGGAAATATTCTGAGTGGACAACTTTTCGTGATTTATTCCTGTCACTCATACATAACAACAAATCTTTACAAACTGTTCAGAAACTGCATTACCTGAAAACTTATCTCACTGGCGAAGCTGAACAACTTGTCCGTCATCTACCGATAACGAGCGACAATTATACCGTATGTTGGGAACTTTTGGAAAACAGATTTGATAATAAGAAATATGTAACAAATTGTATTTTAGATAGATTTTTCGGCCAAAAGAACATTTTACATGAAAATTCAGATGCCATTAAGGAAATGTTAGACACCACCAACGATTGTCTCAATGCTTTGCGTAACGTAGGAATTCAAACAAAAAACTGGGACATCCTTATCATCTATGTTTTAGCATCAAGACTCGATAGCCAGTCACGTAAACTTTGGGAGGCTAAAACTTGCAATTTAATTAACGAACTACCAACACTGTCTGAATTTTTAGAATTTTTACAACATAGGTTTAGATCGCTTGAGTTTTTAGATCCTAAACCTAGGAATATTCCTAACCCTGTAAAGAGCACTCATTGCTATCATATAGTCTCGAGTACCAATGAATCTAAAGGGTGTTCCTTTTGTTCAAGTAGTAGTCATAAGTTGGGTAATTGCAAAGGGTTTGCAAATGAGAACTTACCAACCCGACGTACCTTTGTTCAGACCTCCAAATTGTGCTATAATTGTCTAGGTGCAAATCATTCGGTTACATCCTGCCGTTTGCCCACTAGGTGTAAAATTTGTAGACGAAAACACCATTCGTTGTTGCATTCAAACAACAACCTGGGATCTTTTAACAACTTGAATGCAACCAGGATTTCAAACGATGGTGACCATGTTGTTGCAGCAACAGCAACAACATCAACAGAGGAGACCAAAATTACCACTTGTTTCTCTAACAACAAGAGTCAAGTTTTATTACCAACCGCTTTAGTAAATGTCGAAACTGCTAACGGATCTAGTATGACACTTAGGTCTATAGTAGATCAAGCATCAACAGCTTCCTTTATCAAGAAGTCTACAGTCCGGTTACTCGGGCTGCAGAAGGTAAACAACAAAAGTGTCATATCGGGGGTAGGGAGTGATAGAAATACATTCAAATCTAACCATGTAGTTAATATCAAATTGCAATCTGTCCAAGATCCAGCGTTCAGGATCAATGTGAAAGCCCATGTCTTGAACGATGTCACATCGGTCCTTCCTGAAAGGAAATTTGAAACGCAACCTTGGTTTAACTTACCAAACGTTGTACTAGCAGATCCCCATTTTAACATACCCGGGAAGGTGGATCTGTTATTGGGTGGAGATGTATATAGTCAGATAATAACTGAAGGCTTAGCCAGGGGTTCGTCAGGAAGTCCAATAGCACAAAACACCAAATTAGGTTGGATCATTTCTGGCAAACTATAATATGAAAATTATAATTCAAATCATTTATTTTAATCGGGAGACAAGGTCTAATAGCAAACATACACTTTCCACCTTATCTTCTTTCTTTATGCAATTTTAACTACGAGAGAACACTCACATATCTAGGATATTATGAACACTATACCATACCAAGTAACACTTGTCACAGATTAGTATCAATTCGGGGTGGTTGTCGAAAAGCACAGAGATCTGGACAAAGTTACGAGGATTGTGAGTCTCAAACGCAAGTTTATCATAATTTAGAAATCAAGTAATTTTTTACCAATAGCTATAGAAATCTTTGTTTGTGTTTTGTTTTGTTACCAATGTGAGCAATTTTAAGTTTATTTTTGAGTATCTTTTTCTAACCAGTTTATGTAATTGTATCTTAACTTTGAACTACTACCTATGTTTGGATTCTAACCACCATAGCTGATCGAATCAATGCTTAACAGATTAACTTCAACTTGAACTTTTAACTATACAGTCCGCTTTTATTGAAGATGGTATTGGTTCATGGTGGGCGGAATAGTGATGTCCATTCGGCCATGGTGGGCGGTATGTTCGATCTCTAGAAAACGGTCACGTTGTACATAACATCTAACTTTATTATGCTTCATTTACCGCTAGATGTCACTATCCTTAGTTACATCGCAGAGGCATTGTGTTTCGACAGTTGCATATATAGGTACAGCGTTGACAATAAACTTGTCTTCTTTTCGAGCAAACGGAGTTTTATTTACTTTGTCTATATGTATTGCGTTTATTTGTCTTAAATATAGGTAGTTGAATTTAAGAAATATTATTGTATACCTACCTTATGAAACCAAACTGTTAAAATAAACCAGACTGGTTTATTTTAACAGTTTGGATACAAATACAAAATGTTTGAGTATGTGTAAATAATAAATATGTAATAAGCATTTTCTTTATCTTTTTTCTCATTTTGAATATTATCATCAAATTGTTTCTTTCACAAGTAATCAGTCCTTGCCTTGGATTGCTTTTGAAAATTCCTTTATATGTATATTTTATTTAATAAATAGATAATCTAATATCAACGAATAAATAAGACACTTCATACTGCAATAATGCGATGCGCTCAAAACGACCTCTAAAGCTATTTATTACAATTTCTCGTTAATCCAACTCATTCCGCGGTTTCAATGAATGAACTGCATTAACTTCTGCCCATTGAAATAACTACACACTCTAAGCTGAACAACCTACGGTCTAAATTCCAATGGCAATCCTAAACACAATGATACGAGCAAAATTGTAACAAGCTATGTAAGATAAACGATCAAAACATTGACAATAATAACAATGCCGGCCAGTTTAAAGAGTGCATCAGTGCGAAACGCACGCTTCTACGAAAAATATGATAAATTTATTAAAATACCTGTTGCTAGTCGTGTGTGTGAAGGCGGAGTTGAGAATCTACATCACGGACACACCGATACAAAGGATAGGAGGGAGGGTGTACAAGAAAGAATTGCTAACAGACCAGTACTCAAGCCCTAAAGAGCTGACATACGATTCGGCTACCAGAAAACTATTTTTTATGTACATGGACGATGCGTTGCAGAATTCTGGTAGAGCGTACGTGAATGTTGTGACGAAGCAGACGAGTAAAATACCCGGAATAGAGAAAAACAAAGCGACCGCTGTCGATTCAGGCTCCGGAGAAGTCTACTTTGGAACTGAGGACGGACTTTACAAATACGACCCTCTGGAAAATAAAGCTGACAGTATAGGACAGCTGTACAACATGAATATAATGAAACTGGTGATCAGAAACAATCAGATGTACTTACTAGACGGTAACAATCACATGATTTACAAAGTGTACAGCAGTTTGAATGCAGCGGTGACTGTAGGTGATATGAAAACGGTGATGGATTTTGATGTGGACTTTAAAAAGAATATACATTTCGTGACCATGTGCGGAGTGTATTGTGCTGTAAACGGACAGGAGATTGTAAAGAATGCGAATTTGTCAATAGTGTACAATTTTATAAGTGATGATGAAAAGACGTTCGGTTTGAATGAGGACGGTCTGTTCGAAATCAGTTGTAGAAATGGTACAGCGAAGAAAGTGGCTGAGTTAGACTTCGCTCCAAGGAGCATTATCTTTGGGGACTACGGCGATATATTCTACAGTGCTGACGATATGATATACAGGTTAAGGCCATTCAGTTATCGTGTGTACAAGATCCATAGAAAGGTCACGTAATGCGGAACATTGTTATTTAGTAGTGTGTTTATGTGACTGTTCTAGTTTATGATACGTAGACGAAGCTTTAATTACATGAGTTTGGTACAAAACATTGTTTTTAATGGTTATGTGTTATGCTCAAACTGCAGCCTTTGGGTACATAAGAACTAGGGGCCTTTGGGCACACAAGAATTTGGGGCTCGTAGGCACAAGGGAATAAAATTCTTAACCAGCTTAAATAAGCAAAAATGTATTTCTACTATTAAATCAAATGATTATTTTTACGCTTGCAATAAGTTCACCAAAACCTTCCCTCAATACTGGCCGTAAAGACTGTGTAAGGACTGGCTTGATGGATACTACGCGCAAAAATCTGTCGCGGATATTTCACAGACTCAACTCACATATTCGATCATTCTGTCGGCAGAGCTGTAGGGACCTAGATGCTCTTTTTAAATGTCTCAGACGCAGAGTCTATCGCACAAAAAGTCTGTCGTCTGCGCAGCCCCTGAGAGGTTGAAAATTTTGAAATTCTACAGCAATTGTGGACAATTTAGTGATTGTGCTAATGAAACGTAATGAGGAGCAATCACGACACGAGACCGGCCGTGACACACGAAGGATGGGTGGGCGGACATTGCTCATCAAAGGGTTAGAGACTGTGAGAAACATGGGGGTGATTATACCACATCCATGAGAGGTAGGGCATAGCGAATCTTCGCTCGAATTGAGCTGCCCGTTCGGGGAAGGACCTCCACCCTATAGAATACCGCAGTCAAATGACCTCCGGGTCGTGTTTCTGCCAGTGAGTAGCGTTTCCGGAGCTAGTGGGGGGCTAGGGCTGGGCCGGCATGGCGGTGGCAACTGACGTAACTGACCAGTTACTTGCCAGTTGTAACAGCGACTTGGGCTTCTTTTGCTTTCCATCAGGCGTAGGGAAGCCATTATGTCGAGCTCCTATAAAAAAAAGGCTTTTCCTACAATCGCCACGCTGAACAAGCGGGTTGGCGATCGCATCGTAGGGCGTAACTTCTCGCTCCGGTGACGGTGTTAAACAAAAAAAAAGCATAATATACTGACCACTTCATGCTCATGTCCACTGCCATGATCGTGGCCTGAGGATCCGTGGCCTGAGGCCGAGAAGCCGTGGCTGGGCGCCGAGAGGCCGTGGCTGGGCGCCGAGAAGCCAGGACCGGACCCGAACGAGGTAGGAGGCAGGTAGTTGTTGCTGGGTGCAGTGTAGCCTGGAATGTGAAGGTTTGATATCAAAAGCGTAGCGTGTCTTGGCGGGGCCCCATATAAAAAAATGTTTGGAGGCCCTTAGGAAGGGAAAAGATTTGTCACAAAATTTGGAAGTTTTTGCTTATGCACTTCGGGGCCTCCATGGTCTAGGGGTCCCGTATAATTGATACGGCAGATACGGCGGTAGCTACGCCCCTGTTTGATTTATTCATTTTGGGTGACCTATCATCTTTTCTATGTATTTTCTATGTAAGGAAGCGGCCTATCATCTTTCCGCTCCAAGCCAACCTCACCCGCCCGTGGTGCATCCTGCCGAATAACAAACGAGGCGCTGGCTAAATACCACAGACCGATGACGGGCAGCAGCGTCACCGGAGGGAGAAGCTACGCCCTACGCCAACCCGCCTGCCCAGCGTGGCGATTATGGGTATATCCTACAGATGTTTGTCCTAGGTGGCGAGTAACTGGAGAGGCCTGTGTCCAGCAGTGGACTGTAATAGGCTGATGATGATGATGATCATCTTTTCGCTCCAAACCACCCTCACCTGCCCGTGCCCATAACCGATCAAGGTGGCGAACATTAGGAGAGGCCTATGTCTAGCAGTGGACTGACACGGGCTGATGATGATGATGAAGGTATGCAATTAAAAAGTTATTGAATTGGATACGTACTGGGGGTAGGAGGCAGGTAGTTGTTACTAGGCCTTGAGAAGCTCCTGGGCGGCTGATAGTTGTATCCTGACACAGGAGGCTCGCAGCTCACCAACGCGGCGAGGAGGGTCACACTTAATACCTGGAAGAGAAAATAGGAGCTTGATTCAGCATCATCATCATCAGTCTACTGCTGGGCATGGCCTCTCCAGTTGTTCGTCACTTTGGACCCAACATCTGGTGGCCATTTGCCAATTATCTGATTGGCTCGGTGGCTCAATTGGTAGTGACCCTGCCTACTGAACTTCAGGTCGTGGGTTCGATTCCCACCCGGGACAAACATTCGTGTGATGAATACTTGTGTTTGTTCCGTGTCAAGGTGTTTATAATTTGTATTTAAGTATTTGTGTGTGGTACCTTCGTTGTTCTGATACCCATAACATAAGTACTTAAGCTACTTACTTTGGGATTGGAGCAATGTATGTTGTGTTGTGATTTATAGGCCTCTCCAGTTGTTCCCCACTTTGGACAAACATCTGAAGGCTTTGCCCATCATCACCACACTTGGCAGCCGGGTTGCTAATCCCAGTAGGTTTTATTCGTGTCCAGGTAAATGCTCCTGCCGGTTTCCTGATATTAACTTAGTCATATGTATGATCCGGAAATCTTAATTCGGAAACCACACACTTATTTACAACTAGCTGTGCCAGCGGCGTCGCACGCGTGGATATCCGGTTTCAAAAATAACGGACTTCCATAAAATGGTGCCTAATTTTAAGTTAGATCTCTAGCAATACATTGGTGAAAACCGTATTCAATTCCATGCAGTAGTTTTCGCGTGATGCGGGGTCAAACATTCAGATAAAAAATTCTCCCGTTTTCCCAACACTTCCCGTCACTGCTCTGCTCCTATTGCTTGTAGCGTGATGAAATGTACATACTATAACCTGCTCAGGAGTATAAAGAATTATTGTACCAAGTTTCGTCAAAATCCGTTCAGTAGTTTTTGTTTCTATAACGAACATACAGACAGACAGACAAAAATTTTACTGATTGCATTTTTGGCATCAGTATCGATTACTTATCACCCCCTGATAGTTTTTTTTGAAAATATGTATATTTTATGTAGAAGTATAGGTGTACAATTTCTGCATCATTCCTAAGATTTCCCATACAAATTTGATAGGCAAGCAAAGTTAACCGAATAATTAATCACCCATGCACAATAATTTAATATCTGTAGTTATACGAGTATCTATCGCAAGAGTTGATGGTATGGTTCGGCTAATTATAAAGTGCAGTAATGATTGTATGGCTCCTGTGAATCTGACGTTCAGTACTCACAATTGTGGTCCCACGGTACCTATTATTAGTCTTTTGCAATAGCTCAGATTTGTAGGTAGTCTACACAAAATGCTATATCCGCCTAAACTATTATCAGCTCTACCACAAGATTCTTGATATAAAGTTGGATCTTGAGTTTTTTTTTATAATATCTCGACATAATGGGTTCCCTACGCCTGATGGAAAGCGAAAGAGAAGCCCAAGTCGCTGTGACAACGGGCAAGTAACTGGTCAGTTACTTGTCAGTTGCCACCGCCATGCCGGCCCAAACCTAACCCCCCACGAGCTCCGGAAACCCTACTCACCGGCAGAAACACGACCCAGAGGTCATTTGACTGCGGTGTTCTATAGGGTGGAGGTCCTTCCCCGGACGGGCGGCTCAATTCGAGCGAAGATTCGCTATGCCCTACCTCTCTTAAATTCTTCTAGATTTAGTTGGTAAAAAAATTCAAAATAGCGGTAAAATATCTTGACTATTGTTGACCGGTTAAAGATATTTGAATAACATCTATGGTTAATTTATAATATGGGGGATTGCCTTAATCCCGAGCCAGGCGAGTTGGTGAGTACCCAGGTGTACCCAGCTGCTGCCTGATATTCTCTTGGTCGTCTTCTACGACACCCACGGGATGAGATGGGGTGATCCTATTCTATATCCGGGATTCACACGGACATTCATAAGGAATTATAAAGAAACAAACTGTTTTAAATGTATAAGTCTCTTTCCTGACCGAGTTTCGGTGCATGAGTAATCTCACTAATTTTGCTCCACTAGACTTGAATTTGTTGTCTCACTTTTCAGTGGGACTAGTCTCACTGGCTCGTTGGCCTTCTGAACCAAGGGTCGTGGGTTCGATTCCCACCCGGGACAAACATTCGTGTGATGAATACTTGTGTTTGTTCCGTGTCTGGGTGTTTATAATTTGTATTTAAGTATTTATTTGTGGTACCTTCGTTGTTCTGATACCCATAACACAAGTGCTTAAGCTACTTACTTTGGGATTAGAGCAATGTATGTGATCCTATGTGTCGTTCCATTCCATTCGGATAATCTCCTACATCGAAAGCATAGAAGTAATATATAAGGAACGAGCTGTTGTCGGAAAATCGAAGCCGAACGAAAGCTCAAAGCATGTCCCTTTTGTCTCTCTCTGAATAGGGTGACTGTATTAAAATATGATTTAAGGACAATGACAATACATACGTACAAAAAAAGCAGCCAACATTGAAAGCCAAAATATTTTTTATTCGTTATCGTTTTTTAAATAACACCACTTTTTTTTTGCAAAGAAACCGACTTCAATATGGCGAAAATGTAAATATGAATTGGCTAATGCCTTTACCAATTGAATATCACGTGGATCTTCAAATATAGATTGAGGAGGATGTGGTGGATCTAACAATGACCCTATGTTGTTTGCTATAAAATTCTTGGACAACATGGTAGTTTTATTTTTGTGTACCTACGTTTTTTAATGATTGATTTGATAATGTTATAAATAGTTTTTACGTGTATTTTAGAACTTCGAAGACGAATCGGGAAACATGCTTTAGTTTTCCTATACAAAAAAACAACGGACTTTATGATTGGATAGTCATGCATGGTCACCCTAATTCTTCACTAACAAATTATGTTTAAAAGTATTACTTGTGAAAAGACAAACTACAATCCGGATAATACTCGCTTTCACAAGCCCCCCGACACAAATTCTCCCCGTTTTAATTACACATTAAGAAAAATATAACAAATTAAAGATCCCCGCCACCGACGTCAAAGTCGGCGATGTCATGTGAAGTTGTCAGGGCCCCTACCACCGGTTCGAGAGCGATCGTTCGTTGAACGGATCGTGTATTTTTGCAAAATCAATCCCTCCCATTATTCCTTTCCGTGTTTGAATATATGAATTAAATTAACGAAAATCAACTTTGACGAATTTTAGTTTGTATATTCGAACACGGGGGGGACAAATGAGTGGGATTCATGGCTCTAGGGTACGCCATCCGTTGAGCGAGCGATCGTTTTCGTTTTTGGTGGTAGGGGGCCTCTAGGTCCGGTGTTTCGTACTCTATCTAGCAATCTAGTCGCTGCTAGAAAGGGACGTTTTGTACACTATTTTCCCTCTCATTGGTTACGTTCTTATTTTGACAAGACTTATTTTGAACAAGACTCTTACGACCTTAACATAAGGTTTCATTTTCTTTATTTTAGCTTCAATATCCATAGATAGAACGCCTTCCTGTTGTACGAAGTACTTGATACTTCCATGATCGAAAGATCTACTTTTGAGATCTCAATCAATACTTGTCCACAAGTGAAATTGCTATGATATTTTCTATAGGCGTTTTGTTTGAACGCAATGTGACAGAATGTGTTGTTTATTTACCCACATAATTAGTTTATTAATGCCGGTATTGAATGGAACTTATATAGTACTATTTTTGACGTGCAAAGTATTTCTAGTGATGCTATTTAGAGAAATAAAATACTTGTCTAATTTAGTTTTATCGCGAAAGTTTCGAACTGTCGTGTCGTGCCGTGAAAATGTGTCGAACCTTTTTGTTTGTGATGAAATGTTCTACAGTGGAACTGACTGGTCTGGTGTGTACCTTTAAGGTAAGTACCTATCTATGGTAATAGTACCTACACTAGGAGTCCACTGCTGGACATAGCCCTCTCCAGTTGTTCACCACGTTGGGCAAACACCTGAAAGCATTACCCATAATCGCCACTCTGGTAGGCTAGTTGGGTATCGCAGGGCGTAGCTCGTCGCTCCGGTGACGCTTCTGCCCGTCATCAGCCTGTGGTATTTAGCTACGCCTTCAAAACGCCTTCAAATTGTGATGGTTATGTCACCGTAGATTAAATAAATAACTCAAGACATGCCACGCTGGGCCACACAGCGCCACCTAGCTCCAAACTAAGCCGAAGCTTGTACTATGGGTACTAGACAACTGATAAACTTACTTAGATACATTTTTTTTGTAAATAAATACGTATTATACATAGAAAACACCCAGACCAACACAAACAGACATGTTCATGAACACAAATGTTTGTACTGTGCGGGAATCGAAACCACGACCCTTGGTTCAGTGGGCAGAGGTCACTAGCAAATGAGCCAGCGAGCCAGTCAAATTGTAAATAGGTACCGTTAGATTATACCTAATCTATTTTGCGAGATTGTAAACCTAGACCAAAAAACACAAAGATACAACGGATCTTTGCAATACATAATGAATCCTATCTGTTTTATTTAATTTAAATCAAAATCTAATCTATCCATCAGGTCCATTTCTGAAAGTATCCTTTCAAAATAGTGCGATTCTAATCAAAATTCGGCGTATTTATTGTAGGTCTGTACTGGTTATTTAAAACGCATAAAATAAACTTTCACATATGCATATTGTTTCCAAATTGTTTGTTGTTGCGTCCATTGTTCTTGGTCAGTCATTTAGTTTATTTAATTAATCTTTTTATGGTGTTTGATGTATTGTTTCAAGTGGAAATTGGAGCGGACTATTTTATTTTCATAATGGAGAAACCTGATCATAATCATGTTTTCTAACTTTTTGAGGAAACTAGCTGATTTAATCTAGGGACTGATAAACCATAAATTGCAATACTTAGGCCCATAGTACACGGCGTATTTTAAACGCGCCGACGACGCGCGTTTCAGGAATGCACGTCTTCGGCGCCGTGGACGCTGCTTGTTGCGTTTACATTGATGAAACAAGCGCGCGCATGAAGCGCGTATACTCGCGTTCGAAGCGACACAAACGCGCGTACAAAGGAGCAGGGGGTAGGTCAATCCAATAGATTCGCTTTCTTTTACATTTTTTTCTTTTTAAAAGAAGTACTAAAGCCAACGTAAGCAGTGTTGTCTCAACCGAGGCCATTGTGCAACTGAAGAAGAGGAGTCTCTGATCAAAACGCAAAAGCTACGCGCATCTACTGCGCTTATGCGCGCAGATGCAGCGCGTATAAGCGCAGTAGAGGCGCGTTTCACGATCGCCCCGTGTGCTTACTACTAGGTTGCGTTCGAATTGCGTTTGAAGCGCGTATACGCGCGTCATCTGCGCGTCGTCGGCGCGTTAAAAATACGCCGTGTACTATGGGCCTTAGTTGTTGTTTAAGAGAGGTAGGGCATAGCGAATCTTCGCTCGAATTTAGCCGCCCATCCGGGGAAGGACCTCCACCCTATAGAATACGCAGCCAAATGATCTCCGAGTCGTTTTTCTGCCGGTGAGTAGAGTTTCCGGATCTCGTGGGAAGTTAGGGTTGGGCCGGCATGACGGCAACTGACAGATAACTGGCCAGTTACTTGCCCGTTGTCACAGCCACTTGGGCTTCTCTTTCGCTTTCTATCAGGCGAAGGGAAGCCATTGAGTCGAGATACTATAAAAAAAAATCAGACAACATCACATTGCTCCGACCCAAAGTAAGTAGGAGGAAAATAGGTATCTTGAGCACTAGTGTTATGGGTATCAGAACAACGAAAGTAGGTACTTACATACCAAGGTCGTATAATTGGTACCTACTTAACTACAAATATCATACACCCTCAAACTTTAATAGGTAGGTTTTGTGGAACCAACTCTCTACGTCAGTATTTCCGAACAGCTACGACATGGGAGCCTTCAAGAAACGAGCGTACTCCTATTTAAAAGGCCGGCAGCGACCCCAGAACTCGATTTGAGTTGCGGGGGTCCATGGGCGGTGTCGACTGCTTACCATCAGGCTCGTCTGCCGCCTCTTGCATAAAAAAAGGTAAACTACCTACTTAAATATTTTACAAACGATCAGACAAGAAAACCTAGGTCTTTTTTAACACTAATCTACATTTTCTAATTTAGTAACCACATTCATTCCATATGGATGCAATTACCCATGGTTTTAGGCTGAAACGTTTAAGGCATGCACTTTCGACACATCTCGCGTTCATACCTTTTAAGGGATGCGCCCGAGCATCTGATCATGTGAGGTTATCTACCCACTGTTGAACATTTAATGCAGAGCGGTACTTTACGACAGAATTCGTGATAATGCAATTTAATACAGTTATTATGGAAAACAGGTTTAGTCAGTCAAAATGTATACGTACAATTCAGTTGGATTTGAATTAGGGTTTCCAGTTGTATTACCCTGGTTTAAAGATGTTGATTTAGTCTTTTCCCAATCACCATCCTACCGCATGGACAGCCTACCGCAGTCCACTGCTGGACATAGGCCTCTCCAGATAGTCCGCTACTTAGGGCAAACATCTGGAGGCTTAGCCCATAATCGGCGATCCCAGAGTGTAGCTCCTCGCTCCGGTGACGCTTCTGCCCGTCATTCAGCCTGTGGTATTTAGCTACGCCTTCAATTGTGATGGTTATACCGCTACCAGGCGGTTGCCAGAGCCTCGTTTGTTATTCGGCAGGATGCACCACGGGCAGGTAAGAGGTGGATGTGTGGGATACATAATAAGTATGTGCATTACTTGTATATTTGTGCTTATATGTATAGCACCACATTATAGTTTTCTGGCTCGCCCGATGGTTGACTAGTAGAGAATGCCACACGGCAGTAAGTCCGCCATTTGTACTATCCTTGTGCAATAAAGAATAAATATACAAACACCCTGTCAAAAAGAATGTTATTGCGAACATTGATTGCATCTTGACATATTATTGTAATACAACGTAAGTAGGCGGTCTTACAGCCGATAGTGATCTCTTCCAGACAACCTTCAGTTACAGGACATTTGCTGAACATAATCTTAACTCTTCTATATACTAAGGTGATCTACAATATGCAATACTGCCAAAGCCTCAAGATCCTACGTTTATCAACGTTCACATCTTAGACCCTATCGCGTCTAGAATCACCGTCCCAGCCCAGATCTAGACCTGACTTCCTCACTTAGTGCCGCAACAATGCGAACCGGCCACTCGTGTAATACAATTGTCAGTCACTATGCAAATACGCCTACTTGCCTCATATCTAGGGCGTTAGGGCACATAATTACAAAGTCTATGCTAGATTTCTCACATTTGTATTAACTGTTAGGCAGGACCGTCTTTGCCGTAAGGGCTCAGAACTGTAATCTACTGTGGCCAGTCTAGTGCAGGCTAGGTCAGTCCTAGGCCCATCCTTAGAGGCCCCCTAAGGACTGTCAATTTCTCTCATGCCTTTCATCATCAGCCTATTATGGCAGTCCACTGCTGGACATTAGCCTCTCAACTTGTTCGCCACTTAGGGAAAACATCTGGAGGATATACCCATAATCGCCACGCTGGGCAGGTGGGTCGGCGATCGCAGGGCGTAGCTTCTCGCTCCGGGGATGCTGCTGCCCGTCATCGGCCTGTGGTATTTAGCTACGCCTTCAATCGTGATGGTTACACCGCCACCAGTCGGTTACCAGCGCCTCGTTTGTTGTTCGGCAGGATGCACCACGGGCAGGTGGGGTTGGCTTGAAGCGAAAATATGATGGGTCACTCCCTTACATCCCCTCATGCCTTTATTCTTCATGAAATGAAGATTCGATGAGAATGGGCCCCTATCCTCAGACTTCTTAAGATTTTATCACTGCAGCAGGTGGTAAGATTTACCCGCCTGGCTGACCACCCTACTCGGTTACCGCACTGTTGACAACTCTTTCACTTTCCATCAAGCAAGGGAAAGCCACTAAGTATGTTGTGATACTAGAAAAAAACGAAGGTATCGCCGGGCATCCAACACTCTTTATGTCTAGATGATTAAAAATTAAGCATTTGCTTGCTTTCAAGCTTATGCCAAAAATGTCTCTGGCAACCGACTGGTGGCGGTACAACCATTGCGATCGAAAGCTATTACTAACTTAGCTAGCTATATCACAGGCCGAAGACAGGCAGCAGCGTCACCGGAGCGAGGATCTACGCCCTGCGATGTATACCTACCCAACCCGCCTGCCTAGTGGCGATTATGGGTAAAGCCTGGTGTTTGTCCAAAGTGGCGAACAACTGGAGAGCCCAACGTCCAGCAGTGGACTACGATAGGCTGATGACGATGATAAAAAAATGAAATGAAATAAAAAAAAAGTGTCACAAAAACACTAACGCCAGTGACATTGATCTAATATTAGTTACTCAATAACAAATTACATATAACCACACGAGCACACATCATTATTATGTTGGTACACAAATAATTGGCTATGTACCGCAGAAGTGGGCCAGTTACTCAATAATACTCCGATTTTAGTTTGGTCATGCTGAGCGACCAGCTTTTCCATATATTTTTATTAAAAACACATAGGTACTACAGGGGAATACAGTATGGGGCACTTCAAGGAAAGCAAATAGGTTCTTAAAGGGTCGGCTAAGCGCATGCGATGCCCCTGGTGTTGCAGGCGTCCATGGGCTACGGTAACTGCTTACCATCAGGCGGGCCGGTAGCCATTTGCCACCCTAATGGTATAAAAAAAACTATCGCATTATGCACTGAGCGATCTGTGGATGTAAGGGAGCGACTCATCATCTTTTCGCTCTAAACCACCCTCACCTGCCCGTGGTGCATCCTGCCGAATAACAAACGAGCCGCTGGCAACCGTCTGGTGGCGGTATAACCATCACGATTGAAAACGTAGCTAAATACCACTAGCCGCTAGCGAGCAGTTACGATTTTTATACAACGACGGTTCTTTTTAAACAATCTGTCTGACATCAGTGGGTTCGATTCCCACCCGGGACAAACATTCGTGTGATGAACACTTGTGTTTGTTCCGTGTCTGGGTGTTCATATTTGTATTCATTTGTGGTACCTTCGTTGTTCTGATACCCATAACATAAGTGCTTAAGCTACTTACTTTGGGATCGGAGCAATGTATGCGATGTTGTCTGATATTTATATTTATTGATATTTACTTAAACAGAAATTAATATCTTCGTCCAACTTCGTTAATTTCACTTCATCATTATACACTTGTCGTACCATCTTAATCTTAACTAATATTATAAAGCTGAAGAGTTTGCTTGTTTGTTTGTTTGAACGCACTAATCTCAGGAACTACTGGTTCGAATTGAAAAATTCTTTTTGTGTTGAATAGACCATTTATCGAGGAAGGCTTTAGGCTATATACCATCACGCTGCAACTATTAGGAGCGAAGAAATAATGGAAAATGTAAAAAAAACGGGGAAAAAATAACTATTCCACGCGGACGAAGTCGCGAGCACAGCTAGTAAGTAATATGTAGCGTGAATAAGTGGCAGTAACGTAACATTAGAGAATTAAAGAAAATTGATGTGCTTTAATGAAATATTGTGTGTACAGAGACAAACATGTAATTTGAGAGAGATTATATTGTTATAGTATCGTTAAGGGGAGCCTTTGAGGAGCAACGGGTGTGGTTGCGTTAACGGTTAAGCAACGACGAGTCGGTCGAGATTTGGATGGGTCGCCGTAACAGGTACCTACTTAAATTTTTAACGAGCATCTATTCTTCGTTCACCTGTGTCCATTCGCAGGGATCATTTAAATGCTCACACAAAACACCCGAATCAGCGATTCATCAAACCAATATTCCTCACCAAGCCCAGAGTAATAAAACTATTGAAAAATGTTCCGTTTCGTATTTTTACAACAGGGGCGTAGCTACCGCCGTATCTGCCGTATCAATTATACGGGGCCCCAGGCCATGGAGGCCCCCAAAGTGCGTAAGCAAAAAACTAATAAAAACTTCCCGAATTTTGTGACAAATATTTTCCCTTCCTTCCTAAAGGCCCCTAAACATTTTTTTTATATGGGGCCCCGCCAAGGTACGCTACGCCTCTGGTTTACAACCACTTCTTCTGAGGTCATTAAATAGTGCAACTTTTCACAGTCTCTTATTTGGGTATCATGCTTTATAACGTGCAGGATATTACTTAGTGCATAATAAAAGACTCAAATTTTGTACCCGCATAGATACCTATACCATTTAAACAAAATTAGGTGCAGCGCAGACGGCACACTTTTTGTGCGATAGAGTCTGCGTCTGAGACATTTAAAAAGAGCGTCTATGTCTGCCGACAGAATGATCGAAGATGTGCGTCGTGTGCGTTGAGTCTGTGAAATATACTTACCTACGCGACAGATTTTTGCGCGTCGTGTGCGTTACTGCATATAATTGCAAAAAAGTGCGTCACGGATAGTCTGTCGTCTGCGCTGTATATAGAGAGTATGAGATTTCTAGAGCAAGATAGAACGGACTTTTAATTGAGAATCTGTTTATCACATAAAAAAAATTGCGTTAAGTAGGTACCTATTACGATTATTCCATTAATATATTATGATTATCATACCTTATAATGCACCATGTTTTGATGTTCGCGATATATCTGTAACAAAAGACGTTCACTATTAGTACAAAACCAAAATTATAACCAATAGGCTATTATGGCTAAAAATTGTAATTAGTCCGTCTTTTAGCTTATTCAAAAATAAAGGACACGTATTTTTTTATTTTTAAATTAGACTAAAAATTACAAAGTTATAGCCCGTTGAAATTACGCGTGACGTCACTCGGTGAGGCATTTTTACGGGAGCGACTGACGTCAAAGACTCCCACTCCTAACTTTTGATGCCTTGTATCTTTGCTATTGTTTATTTGAATAAAAAACGGGCTAATTATAATTTTTAGCCATAATAGCCTATTATCATCATATCAGCGAAACGTTAGAGAGGTAGGGCATAGCGAATCATCAGTCCTGGGGAAGCCATTATATCGAACTACTATAAAAAAAAATCAACAGCCTTGGTCCATCCACTGCTGAACGTAGGCCAGGCCACCTTTAATTCACGCCGCATTTCTCTATCCCGGACTTTCCCCATCCAGCCAATTTTTACTTCGTTAAAAATTCCGGTTTAAAACTCGTGGTACCTACAGAGCACAGCTACAGATACCAACAGTTCTATTGTGCAAATTCTGAACTCTTGAATTTATGTGCTTTAACTCTATCTTAGTTACGGAAAAGCCAGTTGTCTATGATAAGATCGGCCCACAATGACCATAGAGTTTCCCACGCGAGGAAAGTACAGAATACAGATTATATCGCGGTGACGCAAACGAAGAAAAGTATACGTCTGGCTCTTAATTAATTATTGTGTTTAAATGAGGTTTTGTATAATTGACGGTTTTAATTTATTACCCATGGGGTAAACGACTAGCTTTATGTTATGTCAAAAGTCTCATTTGTTTTTTTTTTATAGCAGCTCGACATAATGGTTTCCCTACGCCTGATGGAAGCGAAAGAGAAGCCCAAGTCGCTGTGACAACTGGCAAGTAACTGGTCAGTTACCTGTCAGTTGCCACTGCCATGTCGGCCCAACCCTAACCCCCCACGAGCTCCGGAAACCCTACTCACCAGCAGAAACACGACCCGGAGGTCATTTGGCTGCGGTATTCTATAGGGTGGAGGTCCTTTCCCGGACGGGCAGCTCCATTCGAGCGAAGATTCGCTATGCCCTACCTCTCTTATTCAAGTAAATGCTGTTGCCGGTTCCTTATATTCCCTTAGTCGTCTTCTAATACACCTATGGGATGAGATGGGGGTATTCTAAATCCGGAACTCACACGGACCAACAAACTGCGGTCACCAACCCGCCAAGCGTGGTGTACACATAAGGATGTTTCCAGGGTCAAAATAATTACATTATACTCGTATTTAGTCCGTATTTTAGATTATAAAAATATATTGGACACGTATTTTTCCTATTTTTAATTTAAACAAAAAATAACAAAGATACAAGGCATCAAAGTGTAGGAGTGGGGGTCTTTGACTCCCAAAATCTGACGTCACGCGTAATTTTAATGGGCTCTAACTTTGTCATTTTTGGTCTAATTTACAAATGAAAAAATACGTGTCTTTTATTTTTTAACAATCTAAAAGACGGACTAAGTAATTACATTTTTCGGCAACAGGCCTATTATGATTGGGGGAGGCCTATGTCCAGCAGTGGACATCTGTACGCTGATAATGATGATGTTAAAAATATTATGGATATTTCTAACTTGTGTATTTTATGTATTTAAGTAAACTTTATTGCACAAAATGTAGCAAAAGGTTACTTAATGCTAGACGCATTCTCTACCAGTCAACTTTTAAGTTAAAAAGAAACGTGAACAATTAAAATATTTATCTCTTTGTCTTCATCCCTAGATAGATAGATAATTAGATATTCTTTATTGAACGAAACACAAACGTTGCAGGAAAATATATTACAAATCTATAATCTATAAATAGGTACTCAAAGGTGACTGACTGACTGACATAGTGATCTATCAACGCACAGCCCAAACCACTGGACGGATCGAGCTGAAATTTGGCATGCAGGTAGATGTTATGACGTAGGCGTCCGCTAAGAAAGGATTTTGATCAATTCTACCCCCAAGGAGATAAAATAGGGGATGAAACTCAATTCCACGCGGACGAAGCTAGTTTATATGTAGAACAATTTAGGCGGTCTTAGCATTAATAGCGATTTCTTCCAGGCAACCTTCATCTAAAGGAAACGATATCACCGAAGAGTTGTGGGCAGTCGTGCAAACCGTTACAAATAAATGCCTACTTCTTAACTTGACATAAATAAGCTTATACTTAAGTATTATGATATCCCTAGGCTTTGCCTTTTAAATAAAAAAATACATGTAATGACTTTCAGTTGCAATCTGTTGAATTTGGTAAGCCCTAAAAGCAACAAGTAGCTTTATGTTATTTTAAAAGTATTATAGATATTTTCTCTTCAAAGAGTTGTGTAAAAAGTCTTTATACTTTATTTAATGCAGACAACTTAGTGTTACAACAATTGATAAACATTAGCAGCAAGTCAAAGAAAGAAAGAAAATCGGTTTATTTGGCGAACACAAATCACAAATTCAAGAACAAGTGGTGAAACTCTTCACTTACTTTTTAAGAATAAATCTCACAGATTGTTAGGGGAGAACTTAATATACTCGTACCTAATTATTGTTGTCCTGTCTGTGAAATGGAAAACCATAAAGGCTATCTGTACATTTTAATTTTATTTAAAAAAATAAAAAGATAAACATTTGTTTCTGTTAAGTCAAACGTTTGATGGTTGAGAACGCCTTTAAGTTCACCCTTTGTATAATATTCCTATACAAAGGGTAGTTATTAGAAAATACTTAAATATTCTTATTGCACACTAAAAAAACTTTTTACTGAGTAATAGATAAAGTTTTTGTTGTAATTTAATTAAAAAAAACCGACACCAACCTCTTTTCTCACAAAACGAATCCAAACTTTTTAAAAAAGAACTTGTCAATCTATTCCGCACTGACAGTTATTAAAAACTTTTTCGCGCGCAAACGTCCGTTCGGCAACACGCACGGTTCGCTCCAGTTGCGGTGACGTACTGCGTTCCAGATCACGGAATGATCTTTTTATAGACCAATCACGTGGAGGGCGCATCTCCGCGCCATTGTTTTTATTTTTTGACACAGCCCTTCTCAAACTTTTTGGATGGTAATCGTAAGGAAACCACCTAATCGTTCGGGAGTATAGATATATCTACCTATAACAGATTAGCTGTACCCGGCACGCGTTGAAATGTTAAATACATAAAATGTAATAATACTTTATTTTAAAAGATTAAGTACCTAACTTATACTTTCTACTTAGCCCAAAGGTACCTGGCAGTGATAGAAAATGCCTACGCGGCATTAAGTCCGTCTTTTGGCACTAATTAAAAAATAAAAAACAGTAGGTACCTATATTGCGCGTAGTATCTTGTATAGTTCGCGAACGAAATAGTTCGTGAGAGCTCTCCCCCTGCTGAACTATACGAAATCGCTCCTTCATACTGATTGTATTTTTTGGGATTGGCCAAGACTGAATAGTATAAAATGGGTCAAGTTTCAGAAGGATTTTCCAAAACTTGACTTGAAGAACTAGAAGAGGGTTTACTAGTTTATTTAGGCCGGCCAACCCAGATATCAGTCGCGAACTAAGTATGTGGGATAGCTTACTCTCAATCGATCTCTTTGTTTCTTAATTCTGTTTACGTTCCATATCACGACTTAGTTAGTTAGTTTAAGAGAGGTAGGGCATAGCGAATCTTCGCTCGAATTGGACTGGCCGTCCGGGGAAGGACCTCCACCCTATAAAATACCGCAGCCAAATGACCTTCGGGTCGTGTTTCTGCTGGTGAGTAGGGTGTCCGGAGCTCGTGGGGGGTTAGGGTTGGGCCGGCATGGCAGTGGCAACTGACAGGTAACTGACCAGTCACTTATTGGCGCACAATTATTGGCGTTAGGTATATCAAAAAACCTAAGTGGATAATTGAATCTCTGAGTATTTAATCCTAATCAAACTTCAAAAAAACTTTGAGAAACACTGCATTGATGATATAGCCTGTAGATAACGACCTCGTGTTGTTGAAATATGAAGATAATGTCTAACTCTGAAACATTAGCGGGAAATTAATGAAAGCTATTTGTTATGATTTAATAAGCTTCTTGGTAATGTATGTATATTGCTCTGGTAAGGTCAATGTTTGATTTGGACCTTGCAAAGTGGAATTAGGTATGATCAACATCAACAAATCGTATCGGGATATAAGGGGGCGACATATCATCATTACGCTCCAAGCCACCCTCACCTGCCCGTGGTGCATACTGCCTACAACAAACGAGGCTCTGGCAACTGACTGGCGGCGGTATAACCATCACGATTGAAGGCGTAGCTAAATACCACAGGCCGATGACGGGCAGCAGGGTCACAGGAGCGAGGAGCTACGCCCTGCGATCGCCAACCCGCCAGCCCAGCGTGGCGATTATGGAATAGCTTCCAGATGTTTGCAAAGTGATGAACATCTGGAGAGGCCTATGTCCAGCGGTGGACTGCGATAGGCATCGTATCAATAATAATTGCCATATCAGGGAGTATCAGGAAACGGGCAGAATAATCTAGTTCCCAAGAGCGCTTCCACTAATGAACTACTCATATTGTGCTTCATAGTTCGTTGATTAGATTTTATTTAGTCCATACCTTTAACCGACTTTGAAAAAGGTTTGCGGATTTAAAATAGCTCCACCTTATCTCATCTCTTGATTGTAGTAGAACACGACTTAGAAAATATCGGGAAACGGGCAGCAATTTACCTAGGTATTCAGCATCACCATCATCATCATCAGCCTATTGCAGTCCACTGCTGGACATAGGCCTCTCCAGTTGATCACCACTTAGGGCAAAGATCTGGAGGATATACCCATAATCGCCACGCTGGGCAGGCGGATTGGCGATCGCAGGTCGTAGCTTCTCGCTCCGGTGACGCTGCTGCCCGTCATCGGCCTATGGTATTTAGCTACGCCTGCCGTTGTGGTTATGTCGCAGTCATCTGGTTGAATCTCCTATTCAATTGAATCGCTAGCGCGTTCATTAAACGACGACATTCAATTGAATGACTAGACCGAACGTTGACTAAACACGCGTCACTTAACGTCCAACTAGGTAGCGGATTGAAACATAGCCCTTTGAAAAGAGCGGACGTAAAAGCAGTCAAGTGATTGTAATTTAGTTCATTTTTTTCCCGCGCGGCGTTAGTAGTCACTAAAACAAATATGGCGTCGAACATGATCAGCTGAGTGTTGATATTTTTTTGATTAGATTTACTTTAAACTGATTTATACGTAATAAAATAGTGTGACAGCATGGATTTACCTATTAATACGCCGCCTCCGGATACTTTTAAAGAAAAATTAAAAACTAAACATTAAACAGTCGGCTTTTACCCATTCAACGACTATGCTAAAATGACGTTCAGTCAAGACGTTGATCGTTTCATTCAATAACTTGACGAGTTGACCTTTAGGCATTCAATTAAATGTCGTTATTCAATGAACGCGCTAGTCATTCAATTGAATAGCAGATTCAACCAGATGACTGCGACAGTTATACCGCCACCAGTCGGTTGCCAGCGCGTCGTTTGTTATTCGGCAGGATGTACCACGGGCAGGTGAGGTTGGCTTGAAACGAAAAGATGATAGGCCGCTCCCTTACATCCCCCTAGGTATTCATCATCAGCCTATCACAGGCCATCGGTGATGATGATGATGACGACCGTTACATCAACAAGGAAGTCACGCCATACAGGGTTAAGGCCACATCAGAACAGGAACATTTAAAAGGAGGATGCAAACTCGCTTCGACACTTGTCGTGCGTTGAACCCACGTTATGAGATGACATTATGCAAGATAGCGACTTGCTACGTTGACACGTTCTGGTGATTGTTATACGGAACTCAGGGTCAATGTCTCGGTGACAAGCTGATGTACAGACGGACACATATTAAGCTACGCTGATCTGTAAATATTCCCCAAAAAATACTCAATAATTAATTCATAATATACCTCACCCTTTACGTCTTGCTATTCCCTTCCCAAAGGTTTACAGTCCACTGCTGGACTCTCCAGTCGTTCGCCACTTTGGGCAAACATCTGGAGGCTTTACCCATAATCGCTACGCTGGGCAGGCGGGTTGGCGATCGCAGGGCGTAGCTCCTTGCTCCGGTGACGCTGCTGCCCGTCATCGGCCTGTGGTATTTAACTACGCCTTCAATTGTGAATGTTATACCGCCACCAGTCGGTTGCCAGAGCCTTGTTTGTTAATCAGCAGGCTGCACCACGGGCAGGTGAGGGTGGCTTGGAGTGAAAAGATGATAGATCGCTCCCTTACATCCCATATAATATCCTGTATTTTATTTGACGCCTAATAATACGTATTATTGTCTATTCTATACCTTAAATTAAAACCGCAAATTGAACAATACAAATCACAACTTATAATGATGTAAAGATTGACTGTACAATATTATTTACTCGTCCATTCATACGAGATTTGCCCTCAATTTGATATCGAGATGAGATAATGTAACCTCACTACACAAATTTGACCTTAATTAAGATATTTTACTAATACATCTATTTGTAGTCTAATTTCTATTATTCTGACATCGGTAAGACTGATTGTCCTAACCTTGTGAAGCAAATGGTAGTTAGATACAGACTGGCCACATAAGAGATGTAAGGGAGCGGCCCAGTGGCGTAACTACAGGGTGGCATGTCGGCAAAATGCCACGGGCCCCCAGCCGTAAGGGGCCCCCGGCCAGAGGAGACACCAAGCTCCCAACAGTTATTAATTCACATTTAGTGAAAATCCAATGAATTTGCCACGGGCCTCGAATGGTATAGTTACGCCACTGGAGCGGCCTATAATCTTTTCGCTCCAAGCCACCCTCACCTGCCCGTGGTGCATCCTACTAATGTCAAACGAGGCTATGGCAACTGACTGGTGGCGGTATAACCATCAAGATTGAAGGCGTAGCTAAATATACCACAGGCCAATGACGGACAGCAGCGTCACCTGAGCGAGAAGCTAACCCTGCGAACATCAACCCGCCTGCCCAGCGTGGCGATTATGGGCAAATCTTGCAGTTATTTGCCCAAAGTGGCGAACAACTGGAGAGGCTTATGTCCGGCTGTGGACTGCGATATGCTGATTGTGCTATGCTATGCCTGCAGACGAGTGTTAATAACCTCATAATGGGCAGCGCAGACGACAGACTTTTTGTGCGATAGAGTCTGCGTCTGAGACATTTAAAAAGAGCGTCTAGGTCTGCCGACAGATGAAGGATCGAAGATGTGTGTCGTGTGCGTTGAGTCTGTGAAATATCCGCGACAGATTTTTGCGCGTCGTGTGCGTTCCTGCATATAATTGCAAAAAAGTGCGTCACGGATAGTCTGTCGTCTGCGCTGCCCATAATAGGCATTAAACCCAAACCGAATACCTCTGTACATATTTGATACTTCACAAGACAAAACAACGCAGGTGAGCTCAACCTTTTCGAAGCAGTTAAACTGATGTATTGTTGTAAATGCATTTAGTACACTAATTGATTACCGGCAGCAATCAGTAGGAGGTACGGTCACAAAGGATTTTCGGACCAATTAGAACATTAGTTTGGAAACTTCCTGGATTCTATTATTTATGGCAGACATGAGAAGGTCGCAATGTTTTTGTCGTTGGATTTTGACCACTTAAAGAATTTATTGTAGGTACATAAATACGAGTATTTTGTTATATTTTAAAAATACATATTTGGGCATTCTCATCGTAAATTAACAATATATAATAATAACCCAATACATGCCACTCTGGGCCACACATCGCCATCTAGCCCCAAACTAAGCCGAAGCTAGTACTAGAGGTTACATAGATAAACTTAGGTACATAGATCTATACCTTTTTTTGTAAATAAATACTTATTATACATTGTTATAGTAACAAGTACTATGTAAAGTGCAAGTAAGCGATGCCCTGATTGCAACATAGCTACGGCCCCGCGACACCGGCGCCGGCCAGCCGCAACCCGACGCCGCTGACGCTGCACCTCGCTGTCGTCACCGCATGTTTACCGGAATACTGTTTTACTGAATATCACTCACTTTGGATCTAACATCGATCATAGCTAGGCTTAAGCAATAATTGTAATTTATAGTAATTAAATTTAGTTTATAAAATAATTTTGGTTTTTTTTAGATCCTCCGATTGTGACCTTCATAATTGGCGCAGTCGGTAGGATACTCAAGGCGTCTTGAGGTAGATTTTAGCTAGGAATTTCTCACATCGGATTCCATCTAAATCGCTACCGTCGCGAGCGATCCGCGATTCGCGTCTTCGAGTATTCTGCAAATAAGAACCTGAAGTCCCGGTCGGAGGAAAAATCAAGACATCGATTCTAAAGATACCAGAATGCAGTTTATGTAAGTACACTGAAATCGTTTCTGTGTTGCTTCCTTCTTAGTCCTTAGTCCTTACTTATTTCGCAATCATTTTTCACCCTAGGCAAAGTACCCCTAGAGGGCCTGCGCGTGCCAGAGAAGCCCGTAGGCTTGATTTAGATAGTAATAGAAATATTAGTTTAGATAATTCCTTTGTGAGTTTAGACCAGTCGGGTAGATCAGAGAGTCCCGAATCTTTCCCAATGGCTGACGTAGACACTATTTTTAAGGCCTTACGCCTAGTGCCAGATTTTGATGGCAATTCGCACATTTTACCGAGATTTATTCATCTATGTGATCAGATTGTTGAGGAATATTTAGATCAGAATCAAGGCAATGCGTTAGCTAAGCTTTGCTTAGTTAACGGTATATTAAATAAGATTACTGGACCAGCCGCACGCATTATTAATTCTAATGGCATATCTGAGGATTGGAATAGCATTAAACAGGCATTAATAAATAACTTTTCCGATCAGCGCGATGAGACCGCTCTGTATAATGACCTAATGTTAGCTACCCAGGGCAATAGCTCGCCCCAGGAATTTTATGACCGTTGTGTGAATTTGTTCAGCACTATCATGACATATGTCACCCTACATGAAACTGTTGTTACCACCATAGAGGCGAAACGCACTCTTTATAAAAAATTAACAATGCAGGCATTTGTTCGCGGACTTAAGGAGCCCTTAGGCTCTCGCATACGATGCATGCGTCCTGATAGTGTTGAAAAGGCCCTTGAATTCGTGCAAGAGGAATTGAATGTGATGTACCTTCAAAACCGTAACGAGTCAGTGGACAAAAAGCCACATGTGCCTCAGCTACCTAAACCTATGCCCATGGCCCCTATGGCCATGCCAGCGTACAAACCATTCAATTTCCCTCCACAGGCCCCTTATAATATGTCTAATCAAAAGTTTTCTCAACAGCCGTGGAGACCTAATAATTTTAATCAGCCTAATCAATTCGCTCACTATAGGCCGATAGGTATGCCGTCGCGTACGCAACAAATATTCCGCGCGCAGCCTCCGAATTATAACGCGTATCAGAATAGGTTCCAAATGCCAGCTAGGAACGATACGGGCCCTAAGCCCATGAGTGGTGTTAGCCACTACGTTACTAAGGAGAGGCCGCCATTAGGACAAATGTCCGGGCACGATTGGCGAAAGCATGGTAACCCTCCGCCATCGAATTACTTTAAGACTCGCGAGATGAACGTTAACGAATGCGCTAATTATAACGATTTATATTACTATCCGGAACCTTATACGTATTATAACGAATTGGACAGTTATTATTGCGTAGATCCTTCAGATTATTACAGTACGGAACCCGCGTATTATATGCACGACGAACAGTCACATTATGATCCATCTCATGAGATCTCGTCAGGTCCTTTTGAGGATCCTGAGCCGTCTACTAGTTCGACTGATATGCAGGATTTTCCCAACCGCAAGAGATTAGACAAATTAAAATAGAATTAAATTTGCAATGTCAAAGACAGCTTCCATTCATACAAATCTCAGACCCGCCTTTGAGATTACTAATTGACACGGGCGCAAATCAATCATTTATAAGCCCTGAAGCTGTAGATAGATTTTTCAGTAACATACCATTAAATTTCGACCCCTTCGAGGTAACTAACGTCCATGCTACAACGCGTAATGACTACTCTATAACTATCCCTTGCTTTAACGAATTCCGTGAATCTAACGATATTAAATTATTTGTCTTTAGGTTCCACGAATATTTCGATGGACTCATAGGATTAGATCTTTTAGAAAATTGGGAAGCTAAGATTGATCTTAAAGATAAGCAGCTTATCACTCGTAATTCATCTAATCAGATACATATGTACAACTCGCGGAACGTCAATCTGTACGAAGACGTTATCCCCGCGAATTCGAGCAAGTTAGTTAGGATCCCTATAAACTTACATGACGGCGATGCATTTATTAACGAACAAATAATATCTAACTGCGTTATAAATGAATGCTTAACTACAGTAAAAAACAACCGTGGCTATTTAGAGATTACGAATCCCACGTCGCACGATTTAATATTTTCAATGGACCGAGCCATACAAGCGGAAGCCTATACTATTCAGTGCACGCGCACCGAACAACCGAGTATACGCGAACGCGAAGTGCTATCTCGCTTACGTACCGAGCACCTAAACCCCGAGGAACGCGCTAACTTAGAACGGTTATGTTCGAATTACGCCGATGTCTTTTACTTAGACGGAGAAAACTTAACCTTCACCAACAAGATAAAACATAAAATTAAAACTACTGATGAAGCCCCAGTACACGCTAAGAGTTATCGATACCCTCACGTCCATCGACAAGAAGTCCGAGATCAAATCGAGAAAATGCTAGAGCAAAACATCATTAGACCTTCGGATTCTGCATGGAGCTCACCTATCTGGGTCGTCCCCAAAAAGGCAGACGCTTCAGGCAAGGTTAAATGGCGACTTGTCGTGGACTTTAGGAAAGTAAACGAGAAAACGATTGACGATAAATATCCGATTCCCAATATTACAGATGTTCTGGACAAACTTGGCAAGTGTCAGTATTTCACCACTCTTGACCTTGCCAGCGGCTTTTTCCAGGTGGAAATGGATCCTGCAGACATCCACAAAACTGCATTCAATGTCGAGAACGGACATTATGAATTTTTGAGGATGCCTATGGGACTTAAGAATTCTCCATCAACTTTTCAACGGGTGATGGATAATGTCTTAAAAGGCCTGCAAAACGATATCTGCCTGGTATACCTGGACGACATCGTAGTGTTCAGTACCTCGCTCCAGGAACACATAACCAGCCTGGAGAAGGTGTTCCAAAAATTACGAGAATCCAACTTTAAAATCCAGATGGATAAGTCTGAATTTTTAAAATTGGAAACTGAGTTTCTAGGCCATGTCATTTGTAAAGATGGTGTTAAACCTAACCCTAATAAAATTACAGCTATACAGAACTATCCGTTACCTAAGACTACTACGGAGATCAAACGTTTTCTCGGCTTACTCGGGTATTATCGAAAGTTTATCCCGGGCTTTGCTAAGCTCACAAAACCTCTCACGCAATGTTTAAAGAAAGGTTCTAAAATAACTCTCGATCAAAAGTACGTTAACTGTTTCGAGCATTGCAAGACGCTATTACTTAACGACCCGATATTACAATACCCAGATTTTTCTCGCGAATTCATATTAACGACAGACGCATCTAACGTCGCTATAGGTGCCGTCCTCTCTCAAGGTTCCATAGGGTCCGATAAGCCTATCGCATACGCGTCGCGAACGCTAAACTCTAGTGAGCTCAATTATAGTACGATCGAAAAGGAGCTCCTGGCCATCGTATGGGCTACTAAATATTTTAGACCCTACCTATTTGGCCGTAAATTTAAAATCATTACTGATCATAAACCGCTACAGTGGATGATGAACCTTAAAGAGCCGAATTCGCGTCTGACAAGGTGGCGTTTGAAACTTAGCGAATATGATTTTACCGTGATATATAAGCAGGGTAAATCTAACACGAACGCAGATGCTCTCTCACGTATTGAGATCAATAACGAGGAGACAGATTCGTTAGCCGTTAACGCATCCGAACACCCGCCATCCGTAGCGAACTCATCCACAGCATCCGCGCACACTAGTAGAGAAAATCCTATTTTAGAAGTTCCGATCGTAGATGAACCGTTAAATAAATTTCATAGACAGATCCATATCTCAGTAGTAGGTGATATTAAGAAACGCCCCACAGCTTCCAAGCCCTTCGATTCTCACACTAGAACCGTCGTTCAAATATCGCGATCAAACTTAGAAGATGATGTAGTCAATCTTATCAAAGAATACGTGAACCCTAAGGTTAAAACCGCGTTACTCATAGATCCGCCGTTAGCTATGTACGATATAGTCCCCGTTATACAAGATAAATTTAAGAACTCGGCTATGAACTTAGTGTTAACTAAACGCGAGGTCGAGAATGTTAAAGATTACCTGAAACAACAGGAAATCTTAAAAAATTATCACGAGGGTAAAACGAATCATCGTGGGATAACCGAGTGCTATCTAGCCCTCTCCCAACGTTATTATTGGCCTAAGATGAAGGACGAAATTACTAAGTACATTAATAACTGTACTATTTGTGGGCAAGCGAAGTATGATAGGAACCCAATTAGGCCTCAGTTTAACGTCGTACCTCCAGCTGTAAAACCTTTTGAGATCGTACATATAGATTTATTAACTATTCAGACAGAGAAATATCTTACCATAGTCGATGTATTCTCGAAGTATGCCCAGGCTTACCACATCCGCGATGGTACAGCTATCAGCATCCTGCAGGCACTCTTAAAGTTCTGCACGCATCACGGTTTACCCTTAACTATAGTATCAGACAACGGCACGGAATTTACAAATCAGTTATTTAGCGAATTTATTACCTTACATAAAATCAATCATCATAAGACTTTACCTCATTCTCCAAACGACAACGGCATAGTAGAGCGATTCCACTCTACGTTACTAGAGCACTTGCGAATTCTTAAATTAACTCATAAAAGCGAAGATGTAGTTAATCTCATCCCATACGCGATCTTAGCATACAACAGTTCCGTTCACAGCTTCACGAAATGTAGGCCGTACGATATTATAACCGGACATCTCGATCCACGTGACCCCTTTGACGTAGATTTATCTAAGCACTTAATGCAACAGTATTTACAGAATCATAGAGATCAGATGAAATTAGTTTACGAGAAAATAAACGAATATACTCTCGACACCCGTACTAATATTATAGATAATCGCAATAAGAACCGCGAACCGGAAGTCGAATATCAGCCAAACCAACGTGTCTTTGTAAAGAATCCACTCGCAAGCCGTCAGAAAATAGCCCCTAGGTATAGTCACGATACAGTCTTAGCAGATCTACCTATTCATATTTACACTTCGCGTAGACGCGGTCCCGTCGCTAAAAATCGTCTTAAACGAGGTGAGAAAAGTGCCCAATTGTTACAGGGTGCTACTGGTCCTGACTGCTCCTTTGACAGCATCCCAAGGGATGAATCAGGAGATAACACTTGAGAGCCTCGATGAAGGCCCCGGGCTACTACCGTTTCGACTCGGCGCGACAAGGCTCACTACTCACTATCATTCGTTTCTTCAGTTTATAGATCTTAAGGATATCGACGATAAGATTTATCTGTTACAGAATCAGTTATTAGAATTTAAACACATACTTAATAATAATACCTATTCACTTTATGAACTACAAATAGTTATCTCTCTAATAAGTTAGTAAAGGTCATCAGTCAAATAAATACGTTAAGGCCGCGCCGTAAGCGGAGAGGTCTTATAGACGGTCTAGGTTCTATTATTAAAAGCGTTACCGGAAACTTAGATAACTCAGATGCAGTTAAATACGATAATGCAATTCAAATTCTCCAGAAAAATAATAATGAAATAACTCACGAATTTAATAATCATATAAGTATCTGTAAAGAATGGATGGTCCAGCATTCGGATATCATACATAAGATAATTAGTAATCAAGCCGAGATAAATGCAACATTACAGTTAATTTTAGATAATGACGCTGATAGAGAAACTAGCCTTTTAAAATATGCTAAATTCGCGCAGCATCTTGTCATTATAACTGAGAACATAGATGAAGTCTTAGGAGAGATATTAAGAATAGAAAATATATTAGCTTTTATTCACGCTTCAAGCTCACATCATTCTATGATAGGCATCGAAGTTTTAGATCATATGATAAATAGATTAGTTAGGATTTATGGTAGGGATAAAATACTAGAATTAGAACTTAGACAATATTACGATATAATAAAACCTGGTTACTATTACTCTGGCAATAAAATAGTACTTGTATTTAAAATACCTATATACAGCCAGGATAGCTATAACTTATATAAATTATCAATAGCTCCTAATAGATATAAGCAGGCCCTTATCCCTCCTTATCCCTTCATAGCAACTAACAGTAAAGGTTACGTGTACATAGAGGCTGAATGCCCGAAGTACAATCACTGGTATCTCTGCGGGGAGAAGATGGAACATCAGCTACGTCATGCTCCAGACTGCATCCAGAGCCTCATCACCAGCCAGTACATCGACAAGACCTGCGAGATCGCCACAGTCACCCTATCCAGGATAGCCATGGAAGAACTGGACGAAAAGCACTACATCATAGCTTTTCCCAATTCCACCAGGATACACACCGTCTGCGGAAAAGAAGATTATAGCGTACTAAATGGTACTTACCTGGCCAGCATCCCGATGAACTGCTTCCTGCACACTCCCGAGTTCACGATCACTAATACCAATGATCAAGTTGAAGGACAGCCTCTGAAGATCATGCAACTTACCTTCAACGAAGACACACCACGAAGCGCAGCACCGCACGTGCATCTCAACTCTATAGACCTGAGAAAACTACATGATGTCGAACGCAAGATTACATCGCAGCCACCGTTGCAATTGGATCAAGTCCCATCGCAATACTTATATCATACAACGATCCCGTTATATGTACTACTATTCGGTGCACTTGCACTCAGTATGTTCCTGCTCGCAAGACGCTACAAGCTAATTCAATGGAAAGCTGAAAGATTACCTCCCACAGATAAGATCTACGAAGAACCTGAAAATCATCTTAAGGAAAAGGCCCAGTCATCACTATTTTCTCAGCTCAAACTTCAAAAATAGTTGATGATCTGAGGGGGGAGATGTTATAGTAACAAGTACTATGTAAAGTGCAAGTAAGCGATGCCCTGATTGCAACATAGCTACGGCCCCGCGACACCGGCGCCGGCCAGCCGCAACCCGACGCCGCTGACGCTGCACCTCGCTGTCGTCACCGCATGTTTACCGGAATACTGTTTTACTGAATATCACTCACTTTGGATCTAACATCGATCATAGCTAGGCTTAAGCAATAATTGTAATTTATAGTAATTAAATTTAGTTTATAAAATAATTTTGGTTTTTTTTAGATCCTCCGATTGTGACCTTCATAATTACATAGTAAATACCCAGACCAATACAAACAGACATGTTCATGAACATAAATGTTTGTACTGTGCGTGGATCGAACCCACGACCCTTGGCTCAAAAAGCAGAGGTAACTAGTGTCATGATTTTTAATATTTATCTAATAATAGTCCATAGATTTAGTATGTTTTTGTAATAATTCAGTGGCAACACTGGTAATTTCTAGAACGCGCCTCTGGCGGCAAAATAGGCGGGAAAAAAGGAGGGGGGAAAGCGATGATGGGCGGACGGACGGACAACTGGCCATTCGATTTCGGGCACCGGAGCAGCAACGATAGTTAGGAAAATCTATGTTCGACGAAGAAGTGATTAATAAGTAACCTAAGAAGTCTAGTTGTAATACTTTTATACCAGTACAATACCTTACTCAAAGTTCGACGGCGTTTTATTCTACGACATAATCCTGTTCATCAAAACTCAGAAGTGCGAAGAAACCTGCAGCCTAAAAGGTACGGAGTAGAAATACTCTTAAAATTATTATAATTAATATTAATATATACGAGATATTAATATAGACAAGATAAGGCCGTCACTGTAATTTTTCTTTAAATCCTGCTTTTATTTTTCTCCTCTTCTTTTCCATAATAAGGTAAGTGTCCCTATCACGGAGGTAGTCAAAATCGGTTCCTATTACGGTGGTATTTCTATTTTCGAGTTTTATTCCTATTTTATTCAGTATAAGTGCACCAAAATGTATACTATTTATTCCAAATTTATTCCTTCATCAGTTGACCGAATTTTGCAAGTATAGCACATATACAACACAACAAAATCAATCAATTAGTGTAACGACATCGATGTGAGAGAGGTTTTCATACAAACGCGCAACATCAAATGAAAGTACACCAATATTTATAAACTAACTTTTTCGTATTAATAACCCGTTCAAGTTCGTTTGTGTGTTATTTATTGCATTTTCCTACTATTACAGCAGCTATTTAAATAGCTTAATTCATATTTTAAACTCATTTTTACCCAAAAAAATAAGAAACAAAATACCACCGTAAAAGGATACAAATTTTATAGGTTGATCCTAATACGGTGGTATACCTCCGAATTAGGAAATATACTGGACATGTTTAATTGTTTATAACTTTTAATTTATTAACTTATTGAATTAGTTCCAAGTTTTATTGAAATAATCATTAATCTCTTAAATTAAGGACCATATTCTGCGGTATGCTATCTATCTTAGAAATCTAGTTAAATATGAAAATTGTTGAGCATAAAATGTTGGTTTCTTAGAAGCGGTAAAATAAAAAGCTGTATTTTAATTGATCACAAATCGTTTATTTTGTATAACTGTTGACTAAAATTTAACACACTGAGCCAAAAAACTGTTATCGTGTGATTATGCATTTACACTCTTTTGTTTATCGAAATTTTGATGGGTCAGAATTAGGAACATTATAACACGAGTAGTGTTCCTATTACGGTGGTAGTTGTTTTCAGGTAACTCCGTATTAGGTTATATGGGTTCCTATTATGGCGCTATTCATAAAATATAAAATTTTAAGTTTTAGGGTTCAGCAAATAAATAAAAAGTTTTCTATAATGTTTTATGGATTCTTATTTAATAAAACCAAAAGCGATAAAAACTTAACAATGTATGTAAATAATGTTATTTAAAGAGAAGAATGCCCATCATAGTATGGAGAATAGTACAGTTGTGTTAAGAGTTGCATCAAAACCAAAGTTGTATTAGGTATCTAGAAAAAATATTATTACTTTTGACCTTTGAACCGGGGTATAAAACCTATTTTCCAAAAATGTAACATCTGAGGGCACGGTCGTGCCCTCGCCAAGACGAGCCAAGCGAAGCGCAAGGGCACTACCTATCTTTTCTCGAAAGGTTTCGCCGTTTTTTTGAACTCTCATAACTTTGGTTTGAATGATGCTAAATAGTTAAAATTTTCAAGATAGAATGCCATCAGTACCCTTATTACACATACAAAGTTTGAATATCGTAGCTTTGATACTTTGGATTTTATTAATGTGTAAAAACCTCCGATTTCGTCACTGACTGACTGACTCACTGATCATCAAAATTATAGGGTACTTCCTGAAATCCTAGAACGCTAAAATTTGGTATGTAAGCTGCTTTTAGTATACAAACAGAAGAAAAATTACAAAAGTTTAAACTTTTCCCCCCTAACCCCTAAAATTAGGGGATGGCAATTTGTATGAAACATAAAATTGTTAGGGTACTTCCTGAAGTCTTAGAAAGCTGAAATTTTGTATGTAAGCTGCTATTAGTACACAAACAAAAATAAAATTATAAAAACTTAAACTTTAGCCCCCCCATCCCCTAAAATTGTGGGATGGCAATTTGTATGACATATAAAATTCTTAGGGTACTTCCTGACGTCTTAGAAAGCTGAAATTTAGTATGTATGCTGCTATTGGTATACAAATAAAAGAAAAATTATAAAAAAAATAACTTTGCACCCCCAACCCCTGAAATTGGGGGATGGCAATTTCTATAAAACATAAAATTCTTAGGGTTCTTTCTTCCTGAAGTCTTAGAAAGCTGAAATTTCGTATGTATGCTGCTATTAGTATACTAACAAGAAAAAATTATACAACTCTTAACTTTACCTCCCCAACCCTTACAACTGGGGGATGGCAATATGTCTGAAACATAAAATTCTTAGGGTACTTCCTGAAGTCTTAGAAAGCTGAAATTTCATAGTATGCTGCTATTTGTATAGAACCAAGAGAAAAATCATAAAACTTTTAACTTTACACCCCCAACCCCTAAAATTTGGGGATGGCAATTTGTATAAAATATAAAATTCTTAGGGTAGGTACTTCCTGGGGTACAACAAGGGAAGCCTCCACGTGTGGTCGTCTTTCAGACGGCCCGGCGTACCCCGGGCAACGGCGGGTAGTAGAAGTCGTTCACCTACTGCCCGACGGCTAATTCCCTGTGGGAGCACGCACTTGTGCGTGGCTCCGGGGGCCAGCGTTGGCGTCGTTTGGGGAGCGACGCCTTCCACGGCCAGTGCTTAGGCACACTAGACGGGGCCTTCGGCCTGTGGGTCTCTCCCAATGGCGGGGTATTTGCCCGATTGGTGAGAGACGTGTTGTCGGCGATGGTCGCAGAGGAAGAGGAGTGCCCTTCGGGGGACCTCGCGGTGTTATCGTTGCCGTCCTCCCTGTCTTCTGCGACCGTTGCCGCCTTACAAGATGGGGGCCTTTTGGCCTGTGGGTCTCTCCCAATGGCGGGGCGTTTGTCCGATTGGTGAGAGACGTGTTGTCGGGCGCATTTGCGCCGGTTTGTCGGCGATGGTCGCAGAGGAAGAGGAGTGCCCTTCGGGGGACCTCGCGGTGTTATCGTTGCCGTCCTCCCTGTCTTCTGCGACCGTTGCCGCCTTACCAGATGAGCCGTTTGACGGCGTGGGATGGCAGTGGATCACTGCGGCGCGGCGGGTCCGATGGCCACGGTTCTCGTGGTCGTCGGATATGGTCCTTTTGGACTGGTCGCCGTGCAACCTGTTTCCCCTCGCAGGAGGGACCAGGGGGCTTGCCTTGACTGGCGAGCCCGAGTGGAGTGAGACCACAATAAAAAACCGCCTGTTATCCCGACTTCGGTCGGGACCAGGGGGCGCGAGCTCAAGTGGAGAAAACCACAATAAAAAACCACCGTGCGGCGGCGGCTGCACGCCCGACGGAGTTCCGCGAGGTCGGCACGAGGGAGTCGGCCACGTATTGCACGAACTCCGTCCTTGGAGGAGGGAGACGTCCTTTTCAGGACCGATCCCTAGGCTGCCCCAAGTGGGGGGGCCAGCCCGAGTCTGCCTAGCAGACCAGCGCTGACAGCTTCGCGGTGTTATAGCCCAGGACCCGCGTTGCTGTCGCCCAAGGCGCGTTAGACGGTGCAAACCAGGGTTTTTTAGTGGGTATTCTCTGCCGACGCGGAGCGAGTCCCACATAACCCGTCTGCTCCCTCGGGCAGCGGGTATGCGTAAACTGCATTTCTCCCTGGTGAAACAAAAAAAAAAAAAAAAAAAAGGGTAGGTACTTCCTGATGTCTTAGAAAGCTGAAATTTCGTACGTTTACTGATATACAAATTAGAGAAAAATTATAAATTTTTTAACTTTACACCCCTAACCCCTGAAATTGGGGAATAGCAATTTGAATGAAACATAAAATTCTTAGGATACTTCCTGACGTCTTAGAAAGCTGAAATTTAGTATGTATGCTGCTATTAGTATACAAACAAGAGAAAAACTATAAAACTTTTAACTTTACATTCCCAACCCCTAAAATTTGAGGATGGCAATTTGTATGAAACATAAAATTCTTAGGGTACTTCCTGAAGTCTTAGAAAGCTGACATTTCGTATGTATGCTGCTATTAGTATACAAACAAGAGAAAAATTATAAAACTTTTAACTTTATCATTTAAAATGATGGCAATTTGTATAAAACATCCGCAAATTTTGATGCTATAAGATTCCTTGTTATCTTAATCATATGATAAAATAGTAACTGCGTAATACTGCAATAAACAAGCAACCTACAAAAAGAAGTGAAATCCCCCAAAAACATTTTCATGTAAAATGTAGCCAAGACGAGTGTGAGACCACAACGAGTGCACTATCAAAAAGTTATCAGATGTCATGAAGAGCCAAGCTTATTAACAGAGTTGTTACTTCAAAATCACAAATTTAACATATTTGCGAAAATATGTGGCTTGGCCGTTGAGCATTCGTAAGAACTATTATGAAAGAGGAAAAAAATACGTTTATTATAGGCGAAACGGCCATCCACATATTTTCGCAAATATGTTAAATTTGTGATTTTGAAGTAACAACTCTGTTAATAAGCTTGGCTCTTCATGACATCTGATAACTTTTTGATAGTGCACTCGTTGTGGTCTCACACTCGTCTTGGCTACATTTTACATGAAAATGTTTTTGGGGGATTTATACTTACTAAGAGTAGTTTATTGTATATACCTAGTAATAATAATTCGTTTCAACGAGATCTTTTTTAATACGTCACTGTTAGAATTTAGAGGGTGCTAGGTTCTGGAGAATAAGGAAAATTCAAGTGATTCATACATCCCTGCTATATTTGCAAATTTTATTAAAAGAGAATCAATGTTATCAAATCAATGAATGAAAACCTTACAATTTACTTTCATCACCATCATCAGCCTATTGCAGTCCACTGCTGGACATAGGCCTCTCCAGTTGTTCGCCAACTAAAGCAAACTTCTGGAGGACATACCCATAATCGCTACGCTGGGCAGGCGGGTTGGCGATCGCAGGGCGTAGCTTCTTGCTCCGGTGACGCTGCTGCCCGTCATCGGCCTGTGGTTTTTAGCTACGCCTTCTATCGTGATGGTTTAACCGCCACCAGTCGGTTTGCCAGAGCCTCGTTTGTTGTTCGGCAGGATGCACCACGGGCAGATGAGGATGGCTTGGAACGATAAGGTGATAGGTCGCTCCCTTACATCCCTTACATACAATTTACTTTACTAACACATATTTTATATTATTTAATGTACGTAACATTATTTGTTTCTGACCCTCCGAATTAGGAACCGTTTACCGCCGTAATAGGCACTGACCGAAATTATACCTCCGAATTAGGAACAATCGACTCGGCTATTTAAATATTTTTTAAAAAAAAAACTAACATCAAAAGAAACACAAAATCAATAGAAATACAAAATATAATAACCACTTTTGACGTTGAAGTGGTTTTGCACATTTAGAAATACTTACAAATGCTTATTTTTGTCTCCTAGTTTCGAATGTTGCGAAATACCTCCGTAATAGGAGCGTTTACCTTAATGCCGTCACGAACATTTGGTTGGGGCTACTCTCTAACAATGTTACTTGGCGGTAGTATAAAGTCTAAAATAATATGGCGAAAGGGCTACGCTAGCACTGACAACAGCTGGAGTAATATTTGATCAAGGCTACTCTTTGATAGTGTTATTCTTGTCTGTCTGCTTGTAATAATTTGCCGCGCATTCTAATTGGTCAAGGCAACTCCTTGATATTAGTTCGCGACAGATTCCCTGGCAGGCGGCGGTGCTAGAATATTTCTTTTTGTCGGCTTAAGCATTTTTTTTAGAGCGGACTGCAACTTGAGTAATGTTCGAACAGGGCGACTCTTTGTTAACGTTACTCTTGTACCTAAGCCTAGTGGGTTTGTCGTACGATCCATTTGGTCAAGGCTACTCTTTGACAATGTTGGTCGACGACAAATCATTGGTTTTCGCTCTGTATTTGAAAAGGATAAACATTATTGTTGAATCTTTGCCGTTCATTTGGAAAAAAAGAGTTGAATGAGGAGAGGAGAAAGTTACTAACGTTCTTGGCCTTTAGCCATTTTGAATCTAAATTAATTTGATATATGTACAATCCGTGTTGTTTGTGTTCAATTGATTGGTTTCATATAAAATTGGATTTGTTTGACATAATGGCATGATATACATTTGACTTAAGCCAATAAGCAACGTGTAGGGAGCGAGTTAAGTGTGCTCACAGTTATTTGTGAGTTATGTATGCTCACAGAATTAGTGCGCACTAGTTATTGGTGGGCTAAGTATGCTCTCCAGTTATCTGTGTGCTCAGTTATCTGTAAGCTTTGGAATAGGAAAAATAAAAGGAGCCAATTACTTTTTTTTTACATTTATTCATTCAATATTCATTGCACAATGAAAGGTGGACTTTTAAATACATTTATTGCACTATGTTCGAAGATAGCTTACCTAGTTATCAAACAATCGTATATTTTTAACACTTGCATTTTCATCCACAAAACCATGTAAAATCCTATTAAAATCCGCATCGATCTCAATTTGATTGAGCGGAAACAAGTTAAGCGCATCTGCACTTGACGCGCAAGCGTCATAGTTTTGCAAGTAGCGGGCAAGGTACGGCCAACCAGTCACGTACGAAGGGCACGTCATTTTAGCAAAATACCCTCGAATAAAAAAAAAATAACGTTTGGTCAGAGTGTAGTCTAGCTCAATATGTGGCATTAAGTCGTTAAACGTGTGTTGTGCTTGTTGTATTGATAAAACAAATGTATGTTTTTATTTCTTTTTATATTTGTGTTCTCGTGTAAAAGATGTGAAAATAATGCAACATAGACCCTGAGAGGGTATAGTATAGTAGCACTGATTTGAAGGTAACACATTACATATTTTGTTCATGGAATTAGATAAGTACGTGCAGAGAGGAGTGTTAAAGATTTGATTTTGTTTTAGTATTGGAACAGTTGCCGCCCCCGGCTTCTTTCACTCACACCTTCATACACCTGCACACTTGCACATTCGCACACTCGCACACTTGCACACTCGCACACATATTTGAAATAATTAAAATGTTTAAAATATTCCTGAAATTAAATTGAATTAAAGATTGAAATTTATTTAGCTTTGAGTCGGTTAGAGCCTGATGACCTGAAACACGGGTATTCAATAGCCTAGGGTAGGCATCGGTCTCGTCACATAATGTCACGAGTTTTATAACAGCCTGTAAAATGTACCCTGTGATGAGAAAAGAATTGGTTATGTAATGTAAGGTTTCCAAAATAAATAGTAATATTATGACCAATTATATAAGTAGAAGGTAGTGTCTTGAAAATTATGATAATTAATAAATCACTCGATCCTAGAAAAATCTAAATATGCTGTATCTAAGCGCTTACCTATACTCTGTTTTTTTATCTGGTTGGATGCGCCAGCGTGCGCTACGTGCCATTGTGACAGTTAAACAATAAAATAAAATAATAAATAATAAAAACCTTTATTGTTCAAAATAAAAACAAGTTATAGTACAGTTTGTCACTTAAGTACCTAATAATAAGTAATGGCAGATAGAAAGTTAGTTTCAAATCTTACATTAGACGAAAAGAGAAAAGTTTGTAACTCTGATTGAGAAGTGTGCGGATTGAGTATAATAAACTCATTACGAAAAGCATTGTTGGTGTTTGGCTGCACTTTTACAGTATGTCTTAGTAAGGCAAGACGCCTATAAGGTTATGTATATCTCTAAGTAAGTTAAGACGCCTATTAGGTTATGTATGTCTCTAAGACAAGACTCTTAAAAAGGTTATGTATGCCTCTAAATAAGACAAGACGCCTCTAAGGGAGGTTATGTCAGTCTCTTAGTAAGGCAAGACGCCTATAAGGAGGGTCATGTATGTCTCTTAAGATGTACATCTCTTAGTAAGGCAAGACGCCCATAAGGAAGGTCATGTATGTCTCTAAGTAAGACAAGATGCCTCTAAGGGAGGTTATGTACGTCCCTTAGAAGGCAAGACGCCTATAAGCAAGGTCATGTATGTCTCTAAGTAGGACGAGACGCCTCTGTCGGAGATAGATATTCTTTATTGCACCAAATACAAACATTTATAGACAAGGTCTTACAGACAACTAGTGGTACAATTTAGGTGGTCTTATCGCTAGTAAGCGATCTCTTCCAGACAACCTCAGAAGGGGTGAGGTGAGCAATCGACTGATGAAACAGATTATAGTCAAAATATAAATACATAATAATAAATATATGAATACATAATTAGAAAGTATAATAATGTTCCACGTTAATTCCAAATTATTTACACACACACACCACACACAGAGACATACACACACATACACACACACACACACACACATACACACACACACACACATACACAAACACACACACACACATACACGCACACTTGGATTATTCCCAAAACCAGGCTATACAAGGTGACTTTTTAATCACTATCCAAATTTTTTCTGGGCATTATGTATGTGTGTTAGAGCCCATTTCTGCAAAAAAAAATATAGGTAAAATTTTTACCACAAATTCATTATCCCGAACAAATTATAAATTTTACATGGTTACCATTTCGTAGTACTCGCGTTAATACCGTCTTACCTTTAACTCGTACCTTAATTCGTAATACCATTGATATTTATCGTTTTGCGTACTAAATATTTACGCCAGAAATGGTAACCATGCGAAATTTATAATGGATTCGGGACAATAACTTTGTTATGAAAATATTAACTATATTTATATTTGCAGAAATAAGCTCTAATAACGATACCTAATGCCCAGAAAAAATTTGGATAGTGATTAAAAAGTCACCTTGTATTTTCATTTCATTCTTTTTGTAAAATGTAATAGGTAAATATATATATATAAAGATATGTAAATTAGTTACATGCACAAAAAGGTATTTAGATAGGACCTATAAGCTAGGGAAGAGTGGCTCCCTCTGACACAGGTGCCTTGGCACTTGCTAGAGGAAGTCAACAACAAATTTGTCAAAACAGCCTTTTAACTGAATAAAGATTATTTTATTTTATAAATACATAAGTAAAATATAGATATAATAAATACATAGGTTAGAACATAAACATATACAATATAATATACATTACTATACACACGTATGTATGTACGTTATGTATGTTTAATTAAATTTGAGGCTACGGATGCGAATATAGAAGCAATTGTTTACTAATGTTATGCCAATAGATAGATAGTGATAGGAACTCTTTATTGCACAAAAACACAGACGTTACAGGAAAACATTAACACACATTAACATATTACAAACAAAGTACAAAGATTCGGATTTCTAATGAATTTTATACCAATTATAATTTAGCAATCTCTTTAAATTATTACTCGAGTCCTACCTACCGCGGTGAGCCGCACGGTGACTTCTGGTCCCAGACTGGGCCGAAGCTTGTATTTTTATTTGGTTTCAATTAATACATACATTGAATGGAAATCTAAACTACTTACGAACTTGTCAGTCCTCCAACAGGGAGGTAAAGGATGTTGTACGTTATTAATTTAACCTTTATTGCACAGAGTAGGTACACAATGTTTTCTGAAATGGATTATGTCGGCGGGGTAAATTTTCTTTTGCAGAAATAGTGGCAACTGGCGACATGATGACGACTCCGCCTGGTGAAGTATTGCCAAGCCAAAAGGCCGCAGATGTATTTAAAAAAGGGGGTTTTAAGGCAGAAGCAGCAGAGGGGACAATTGGTGGAAGTCGGTACAATCGAGCAGCTCGTCGTGTCCATTTGGTGTTGTCGTCAGGGAAGTATTGGTGTTTTGTAGTATCATTTTATTTATTATTAGCTGGCCCGGCAGACATCGTACCACCCATTATTTACCTTTTAATAGAATAGAATAATTTATTTCAACAATTAATGTCATATAGTTACAATTCATGAGTCCATCCAAATTATTATACTATTACATTATTTCAAAATTAAATTAAATAAAATCACCTACCCTGTACAAACATTTTAAAACCAAAATCAGCTCAATCGGCCCAGACGTCCTCTAGTTTTAATCAGACTAACGAACATCAATTCAATTTTATTTATATAGATTAGACGTTAGACGGGACTTAAACCTATAAACCTATGTAAATGAAGCAATTCTACAGATTAATTTGACGGTAACAAAATTATTATTTTATTTTTCTTGTAAGACATTCATTCAGTACAGGGATACATACAAAAAGAGTTTTACGGAGAATTTAAACTGGGCTATGCCGGTATCTTGAAAAATCTTGTTAAAATTAGTGAGTAACGTTAAAATGAATACCTACTATTAGATTTCTAAATTTAGAACTACGTAGGTTCTATATTTATTTTAAATGTAAGGATTTACGACAGTTGGCATTTCTTGTGTAAAGATATCATGGTACAGTTTAATAAGTAATGTGATGTTAGTTAATACGTCGATTTCTTTATTTTATATAATTAGGATCTCCAATGAATTCATTTAAATGTGTATGTCGGCAAACGGTGCTGCGTCACATAGACCATCGGCGTGTTGCCAAGGGTAGCATATAAATGGGTAAAAAGTCTTTACTACACAAAAGACATTACACACAAAAGCAGGCCATTTAAACGCGCACACAAACTCCTGCACATACGGACATACATATAAAATACACTCTTATACATATACACTCTCCAGTACAGTGGCAGCCGATAATTTTTAAAGGATTTTGTAATACAGTATGTATTATTACATAAACAATTATATTTTATAATCATAATTATTTATTATATAAAAAAAAGACAGAATAAGGTTCCAACTATTGAGACGTAGGGTAGGTACTGGGTACTATAGTCTATTTGTAGCTCTTTATCTAATTGCTGTATCATGATCTACGCCACGCTCGTGACAAATCGCAGAGTACCTACACCTGTGACATTGTTTACTTTCACATGCGTCAAAAATATTTCATGAACTATTCCCGCAATATTATTGGACTTGCCCCTAGTGAAACCAAACTCTGCTAGGTAGTTAACAAATATATATATTTTTTTAAGTTTTATTTGAGGTGAGGGGAGATTTGGTTTAATGGCCGACGTGTAGATATAGGTCTGAAATTGGAAGAGACATTTGAGTAATAAACACTTTAATGGTTATGTTACAACATTGGGACAATACCACTGAACTTGATCGGGCTTGGAAGCCGACCTGAATTTACGTATCTACTCATTAAATAGTTATTATAGCGGACATGAGGAAATGGTGTGAATAGTTGGTTTTAAGGTCATCGGTCCTTCAAACTTAATTCCTGAAGGGAGAACGTAGTTATGTAATCAATATGGGATGTTTCCTGATTGTTCATGAATAAGCTCTTCTATAGAAAGTAATCGATATAGTAAAGGATAGTCCTTGAGATCTTTACAGTTATGAATTTTCTAAATGGTAAGATGAAAGACAATTTGATCTTTTTCCATAGTGGGCGACTTGTTGGCCATTAATCTAATCAAATCAATTCAATTCAAATTCCTTGTCACCACAGGTTACAATAGATATATATATTACAATAAAATAAACAAATAGTTATATTACAATAAAATAACACTGTATCTATTATTAATTATTATTCATATCGGGTACACAAAACTCTTAATCCCTTGACTTCCGAGAGATACACTTCTAAGTGCCACTAGCAATTGGAGGGGTTGGTAAACCTGAACGTCGTGGCTGGTTTTCGGTTGGATTTGACATTTGCTGGACAATGGCCTATCCCAATGTTCGCCACTTTGATCATAAGTATGATACATACTCAGGCAAATTTATTTTGCATCTTGAATCATTTTCAGGGTTTGATGATAAACTGTAAACAAAACTATTTTTATATTTCACTAGCTGTGCCCGCGACTTCATCCGCATGAAAGAGTTTCATCCCCTATTTTATTCCTTGGGATAGAATTGATCAAAAACCTTTCTTAGCGAATGACTACGTCATAACATCTACCTGCATGCTAAATGTCATCCCGATGCGTGGTTTGGGCGTGCGTTGATAGATCACTGTCAGTCAGTCAGTCACCTTTTAATTATATATATTTAGATATTATGTCAGTCAGTCAGTCACCTTTGAATTATACATATTTAGATACTTAGAACTTGAACTTTCAAAATAATTAATGTATTCAATTTTATTCATATTCCCCTATTGGCTACCAATATTAACGAAATAGTATTTTCCTGGAGGTTATATTTATTTGCTAATGTTTTTCAGAATCACTGTTTAAAACCTTTTGCGACAGAAGCCGCTGAGTTTTGCTGCAATGGACAATTCTATTTAGCGTGGGAAATATCTGAGCCACACTGTCGGAGACCTGTAAACTACAGTTTTGCAGTTATCATCTCAAGATAAATTAAGTTATGTGTATTCTTCATTCCCCTTGTAACACGTTAGTGAAAATGTTATTAGTAAAGTATTTCTATAAATCTAGTTCTTCACCCAGTAGCGGCTTTTCTTTGTACACTTGTCTAAACGTATTTAACGTTGTATGTAATATTTGCTTTTATTTTCTTTTTCATTTCAGTTTTAGTTTTGTATATTTATATCCAGCTGTTTATTTTAAGACATTTGTTCAATTGTTCCTGTGACATGCAAGTCTCAAATCTGCTTAGGTACTTTGAAAACTGTGTTAACCAATTAGAATACTACTACCGAATGTCATGATGTTATACTTACCCGTTAATGATCAAAACTGATACGTATAAGTACATATGGTACGAGGAAATGCAATGTTGTAATAGCAGTATTTTTTTTGTTATAAGTCAAACTGTTTTTGTGTTATTCATTTTGTTGTAATGTCAAGTTCTCATGTTATTAAGATGGTACTTAGCACTATTTGTTAAATCATGTGATTGTTTCGATTGGCTTACCCTAAATAAATAAATATTTATGTATTGGTGCGTCGGGAGACTGCACGTTATCGGATGGCCGAATGTCATGATTTTTAATATTTATCTAATAACAGTCCATAGATTTAGTATGTTTTTGTAATAATTCAGTGGCAACACTGGTAATTTCTAGAACGCGCCTCTCTGGCGGCAAAATAGGCGGGAAAAAAGGAGGGGGGAAAGCGATGATGGGCGGACGGACGGACAACTGGCCATTCGATTTCGGGCACCGGAGCAGCAACGATAGTTAGGAAAATCTATGTTCGACGAAGAAGTGATTAATAAGTAACCTAAGAAGTCTAGTTGTAATACTTTTATACCAGTACAATACCTTACTCAAAGTTCGACGGCGTTTTATTCTACGACATAATCCTGTTCATCAAACTAGCAAATGAGCCATCGAGCCAGATATAGAAGGATAAACATAAAAAACACAAACCACAGTCCAAAAGGTTGCCGTCCCATGTGGTTCCCATAATAAATCATGGTTCGATCGGCCAGTAACGACTCTTGCGCAACGCACGGGACCCTAATCCATGGCTTTATGTTCCACTCGCAACGCTAATTGGCTACTCCTTTGTCTATGGGCCCTATACTCTATGGTAACTGTGGCCATTTTGATTTTGACGATTTGATCATTAGGTTAATTTGAAACAAATGCGTAACGCAATGGTTTTTTTTATAGTAGCTCGACATAATGGCTTCCCTACAACTGATGGAAAGCGAAAGAGAAGCCCAAGTCGCTGTGACAACTGATAGGTAACTGACCAGTTACCTGTCAGACTTGGGAACCTTCAAGAAACGAGCGTATTAAAAGGCCGGCAGCGACCCTAAACTCGGTTAGAGTTGCGGGTGTCCATGGGCAGTATCGACTGCTTGCCATCAGGCGTCACATTTGCTCGTCTGCCGCCTCACGCATAAAAAAAACCCTTGTACCGTGTACTTACCATCTTGACAGATGGAAGTCTTCCACAGTGCGTTTTGCGCGCAATTTTCTGCCTCGTGCAGCTGCTCTTTGGAATCAGCTTCCGGCTGCAATTTTCCCGAATGGATACGACCTAGGGACCTTCAAGAAACGTGCCTACAGATTTCTCAAGGGCCGGCAACGCACCAGTGACTCCCCTGGTGTTGCGGTGTCTATGGGCTGAAGTGATCACTTACCATCAGGTGACCTTCAGGCCCGTTTGCCACCTATGTCATAAATAAAAAAATAAAAAAAAAAAAACGTCTTGCAGACCCCATCGAATACTTAATTGAGTTCTTGATAGAAAACAGACAGCAACAAAAACACCTTAATGTATATAACTAGGTCTTGTCATACATAATTATACAACTGGAACAAGAGACGTAACATTCGCCGAAAATTACACCGATTTCGCTCTACTGGTTTTCGGGAACGAAACTGTCAAGACACATAATAGCCGTTTGTTTTCCGTGTTAAGTTAATTAAGTACTTAAGTTAATTCGTGCTTAGTGAGCGTGTAATTTTGATTAAAAAGCGTGAAAAGTGACTTTGGGTGACGTCAGAGCTTACGATGGAGGCTGATCAACCAACAAAAACCGAATCACTCTTGCCTTGAAAATCTGGATGTAAGGGAGTGACCCATCATATTTTCGCTCCAAGCCTCCCTCACCTGCCCGTGGTGCATCATCATCAGTCATCATCAGCCTATTGCATTCCACTGCTGGACATAGGCCTCTTCAGTTGTTCGCCACTTAGGGCAAACATCTGGAGGATATACCCATAATCGCCACCCTGGGCAGGCGGGTCGGCGATCGCAGGGCGTAGCTTCTCGCGCCGGTGACGCTGTTCCCGTCATCGGTCTGTGGTATCTAGCTACGCCTTCAATTGTGATGGTTATACCGCCACCAGTCGGTTGCCAGTGCCTCGTTTGATATTCGGCAGATTGCATTACGGGCAGGTGAAGTTAGCTTTGAGCGAAAAGATGCTAGGCCGCTTCCTTACATCCCACTTTACTTAATTCCAATATTTTTTTCATTTACTCCAATTTATTTGCAACGTATACCTTTTTTTTTATTACTGTGGGTGGCAGACGTGCAAGCGGCCCATCTGATGTTAAACGGTTACCGCCGCTCAAAGACTCTGCAATGCCAGGGGCACAGCTAAGCCGCTGCCTATCGAAAAAGAGCAGCCTCAATGCTAAGCCGTGTCCGCGCCAGTCCCAATAGCATTCTACGCGTTGTAGCCAGTCGAATAGACTGCCCTTTTGTTATGCGGTGGGTTCGGCTGCATGTCCCTTAGTAAGTGTATGTTTTTGTTGTTTTGTATATTTGTTTTGTGTAATATGTTAGTACCTAAGTAAATTTGATTATGTATGAAAAGGCTGACCAAAATTGTATTTTTTCTTTTTTTGATATTATGGAATACTACTTCTGAAATAAATAATTTGAATTGAATCGAATTGAATTGAAAATACCTACTTACCTAATGAGCACTCTCCTAGAACACCAATAAAAGCTATCGTAACTCCATTCATCATAATTTAAGTACATTCCCACCCAACTCTACCGGACTAATAAAATTAACCGCGGACAAGTTAATGAGCGGGATAATAAAGTAATTAAATGTTATTCGGCTTGTTAACACAAACGCGTGCCATTATTCGGGAGTTCTCACAATGGGCTTGGTGTTACATTTAAAAATTACAAAATGGATGGCACAGTATAAGAAATAACAATAAGTACAATGTGCTTTCCAAATCCACTGATATTGATATATTTTCGGACAGTATTGGTAAATTTAGATTTTCTGCTCTGAAGTTTCTTATGTGCATAAGGAAAATAATTTCTACTTATTTAAAATAAATATTTTTTTTAGTATAAAAGCTTCACATTGAATGCCGTAACAGCCTGTAATTGAGTTGACACTTAGTTCGAATGTCGTGCTTCTAAAAAAATAAGATAGTTTTACACACCATAATGGCTTCACGTCGCCTGATGTAAGGGAAAAGGTTTCGCCAAAAGGGAAACCCAAGTCGCTGCGGCAACGGACAGGTATCAAACATCAGTTTGTTGCACCGCCTTGACGCTCGGCAAAAAAGCTCTGGCAACACGACGATTAATTTCGAACTGCGATTGAAGTCAGTTCACCGGTGTTTTGTCGAGAGTACCGTGCCAGCCAGGAGAGTAAACCCTACCAGAACCTACCTAGCTTAGAAGCTAAGTTTCATAGTCAATTATTGCGACACCCGCAGGAATATAATGTGATAGAGATCTAAGAGAGGTAGGGCATAGCAACTCTTCGCTCGAATTGAGCTGCCCGTCCGGGGAAGGACCTCCACCCTATAGAATACCGCAGTCAAATGACCTCTGGGTCGTGTTTCTGCCGGTGAGTAGGGTTTCCGGAGCTCGTGGGGGGTTAGGGTTGGGCCAGCATGGCGGTGGCAACTGACAGGTAACTGACCAGTTACTTGCCCGTTGTCACAGCGACTTGGGCTTCTCTCTCATTTTCCATCAGGCGTAGGGAAGCCATTATGTCGAGCCACTATAAAAAAAAAATTAAAAAAAAAACATTTAATATTCTTTATCCGTCACCGCACGAAACAAACGATTCTCACACATAAGCTACTGCTTCTCAGTACACTGTGTATTTATGGTGTATGCAAATTGTATGGAAAACGAAAGTATGAAGGTCGCTCTCACGTCGGCCCGATACCTTGTGCGGCTAAGCCCATTAACAAACGGGCTAATGATTGTGCTCGATTGTTACCAAATTGACCAGCTAGGTCGAAATAGGATTTCTTTTTAGGTATTTGGTATATAAATAAATAACCCAAGACATGCCACGTTAGGCCACACAGCGCCATCTAGCCCCAAACTAAGCCGAAGCTTGTACTATGGGTACTAGACAACTGATAAACTTACTTATATAATTTTTTTTTGTAAATAAATACACATGACTGGCTCGGTGGCTCAATTGGTAGTGACCCCTGCCTTCTGAACCAAGGGTCGATTCCCACCCGGGACAAATATTTGTGTGATGAACACTTGTGTTTATGTTTGTATTTAAGTATTTATTTGTGGTACCTTCGTTGTTCTGATACCCATAACACAAGTGCTTAAGCTACTTACTTTGGGATCAGAGCAATGTATGTGATGTTGTCTGATATTTATTTATTTATTATTTATTTTCATCGTTCTGATAAAAATCGAAGCAAATATTCGTCCCGATAATTACACTAACGCGTTCATGTCTTTTCTTTGGCGTTTGAATGATGTCTTAATTAAATTTTATAATGCGCCTGACATTTTTTCTAAATAACCCTTTACAAACACGGGAGTAAAAATAGGATAGGATGGAAATGGGATAGTCATTGAAGTTCCATTCCGACCCTCCATTTGACTTTCAACTTCTAACAACATTTTTTGCAGGCAGTGAGTGTACAGCTAGCCTAGGATATTGGTTATGTTATCGCACCGTGCTATGTATAAAGCACCTAAAAACACACAAAGAAAATTATAATGTTTCCCGATAACTTTTATTTGCCCTTATTGTTACATAACAGCGGTATCTTTCTTAAATTAAATCCCTCCATTAAAGTCTTACTAGTCGTAACAATTTTTTTTTATAAATGTCAAACTAATTCATCAATTTTCACTATCAAAGTCCGAAAATCAATCAATATCATAGCGCACCCAATTCACACACAAAAAAATAATAAAACCATTCATCATCTGTGCTCGAATTTCGAAATTTCGAACGCATTCGCGCGCCATTGTTCGAAATTTAAAGTCGTGTTCGACGAGTCCTTGGCGCAAGATGGCTGCCAGGGCTTAGGGACGCAGAAAAGACATCTATCGATTTAATTCATATCGAGAATAAAAAATAGAACTACTTTATTATTGGAAAAAATTATGGATACAACACACATGCATAATGAAGAATTCATTGTGCATTCATCATACCACACTCATAATGAAATAACGACCTAACACAAAAGTTGGAAAAAAATAGTTTATATGAGAAACGGTCTATATTATTAGAAAAGGGTAAATTCGACAGGGGCAGTTGTTGAGGTGTAGTCGTCGTCCAATTTAATTTAATAATTATGTCATTATTACACCTATTCAGAACATCTTTAAAATTCTTATCGCATTTAATAGTATTTGCCTAATTTAAATATATATTTTTTACTTGTAACCCTATAGTATTAATATTATTAGCATTGATACTAGACCAAACTCGACATAATTTATCGATGTATTTTTCTACAACCCTACAGTGCTTTGTTTTCTATCTCTGTATAGGGAAATGTGTTGATAATAAAATCACTGTGTTGACCTTCTTTTAGAGAAAACTCAAGTACAATGTATGTTTTTTTAATTGATGTTGGTGGCAGACGAGCAAGCGGCCTGTTCGATGTTAAACAGTAACAAACAACGGGCAAGTAACTGGCCAGTTACCTGTCAGTTGCCACCGCTATGCCGGCCCAACTCTAACCCCCACGAGTTCGGGAAACCTTACTCACCGGCAGGAACACGACCCGGAGGTCATTTGGCTGCGGTATTCTATAGGGACGTCCCCAGACGGGCGGCTCAATACGAGCGAAGATTCGCTATGCCCTACCTCTCGTAAACTTTAGTGCAATAGCTCGTAGATATATTGGCCATCCATTAATCAGAGATCCTTAACAAGCACAATCGTTTCACAGTACACGTTTCCTTCATAACACAACCTATAATAAGACAGATGTATCATTTGGTACAAATCAGATGGTTGATTAATGCTCATAGCTAAATTGTAACAACGGTAGCATTACCGCTCCTTGCGAAAGCTCCTGGGTTGTGCAAGCGAGAAGCAATGAGGCTTTGTTGTTAATAACATTTGCATTTTTACGTTTCTTATGTCCGTTTAGCGAGCAATTCTCAAGTTTTTTTTTTATAGTGGCTCGACATAATGGTGGAGGTCCTTCCCCGGACGGGCGGGCGGCTCAATTCAAGCGAAGATTCTTAGTCTCTCTACTATGGGTTGACGAATAAAGAATATGTCAACCTATGTTCAGATTTCTTAGCCCGCAATTCGTATATAATACTCGTATCTTCATCATGTTTTCAGCATCAATTCGTAAGCGCGTGTGATAAATTAAGAGAAAATAAATAAAATAAATATCAGACAACATCACATAGATTGCTCCAATCCCAAAGTAAGTAGCTTAAGCACTTGTGTTATGGGTATCAGAACAACGAAGGTACCACTAATATATACTTAAATACAAATATAAACACCCAGACACGGAACAAACACAAGTGTTCATCACACGAATGTTTGTCCCGGGTGGGAATCGAACCCACGACACTTGGTTCAGAAGGCAGGGGTCACTACCAATTAAGCCACCGAGCCAGTCAAAAAAAGAAAGACACTTAAATGTTGGCAGATACAAGTTGTTATCTCCAGTTATTCGCCAATTAGGGTAAAAAACATCTGGAGGATATACCCATAATCGCCACTGGGCAGGCAGGTTGGCGATTGTAGGGCGTAGCTTCTCGCTCCGGTGACGCTGCTGCCTGTCATCGGTCTGTGGTGTTTAGTGTGTTCAAATGTGCTGACTACACCGCTACCATTCGGTTGCCAGCGCCTCGTTTGTTATTCGGCAGGATGCACCACGGGCAGATGACTGACAGCCATAAGTTTTATATGTTCCAAATAAAAATTATTTCATTTCGTTATTTCATTTCTTAGATGACGCTGGTTTGGTCCGAAAAGATGATAGGCCGCTCCCTTTCATCTCTTTTACATTCAGTTAAAAGCAATATATACCCAATTTGCAAGTTCTAGTACATTAACTCTGGCCTCAATGGTTGTAACACTACAAAATATAATTAAAATGGCTACCGTTTAACTCTATGATGCGTGAGGAATGTCGAAACATATGTATCTCGCTAAAACCGCAATGACTACGCCACATTTCATGTAATAAGATGGAGAAATAAGTAGGAATGTATGTAGATGTGACTGAGCTAATTGTCGAAAGAGACTGTTTTGTTGCTTCAATTCTTCCCATCATCTTTGCGCTAAAAGCCCTCAGCTGCCTTTGGTGCATCCTTCTGAATAACAGACGAGGCTCTGGCAACCGACTGGTGGCGGTATAACCATCACGAATGAAGGCGTTTCAGAGAGGTAGGGCATAGCGTATCTTCGCTCGAATTGCAGCTTCGCAGCTAAATGACCTCCGAGTCGTTTTTTGCCAGTAAATAGGGTTTCCGGAGCTCGTGGGGTGAGTGCTGTATCGGGGGTTAGGGTTGGGCCGGCATGGCGGTGGCAACTGCCAGGCGACTGACCGGTTACTTGCCCGTTCTCGCAGTGACTTGGCCTCCTCTTACGTTTTCCATCAGGCGTAGGGAAGCCATTATGTCGCTACTACAAAAAAAAATCACAGGCCTTTGACGGGCACCGCGTCACCGGAGCGAGGAGGGCCCCGCGATCGCCAACCCGCCTGCCCAACGTGGCGATCATGGGTGAAGCCTCCACCTGTTTCATCAAGGAGTCGAACTTCTTCTTTTCGCGTCAAATTAGATAGCACCCGTCCAAAACGTAGTAACTTGGGCACCGCTATCCGTTGCCTCGAGTAGGTTCCACATCGTGGGTGAATGTCCACAACTGGAGAGGCCTATGTCCAGCAGTGGACTGCGATAGACTGATTGAAGATGTGCCCACTGTTTTCCCCTGAGAAAATTGACCATTGTGGTCGAAATTCGGTTAGTAGAGTACAATAAGAGTTCAAGTGCTTTAAATGCATATTGAAAGCATGCTCGCTTCACAAGTTTAGCAACCGGTCGACGGATTAATCGCCTCGTAATGCGCACGCGCAAGTTTATTGTTTTTTTATGCGTTAATGTGCGCCATTGAATGCGCGGTTCGCGAGTTTTGTAATTGTGAACTAGTAGGTAATAAAAGTGCTGTTAATTTGGGATAAGCAATTCTTGGCTCGACGCTCCATTAAAAGGTGTAATTGTTGAGTGATGGTGATAGTAACCTTGCCTTCTGAACCGAAGGGCAATTGGTACCCAGATATCTTACAGCCCCCCCAGCCCTCACCCTGAAGGCCAACTGAGATGCCGTTCCACGCCCCGCCTAAACAACCCAGGATTGTAAGAGGAAGGAAACACATGAGCTGGAAGGGCGTTCCATGACTCAAGGTTCATACACACTGTGCCGGCGGCATACAATGCCGCCGGTGTGCCGGCGGGTTACGCGGCTTGTTGGCATTTTTATGTGTCTGGTACAACCGGAATGATGCTTCGCGGCTTGTGCCGGCGGCTTGTATTGCCGGCGGCGTACCCGCTCGGCATGAACCTGGCGGCATTGCCGCCGGCATGTGTGTAGGGACCTTTAATAGCACGTTAGTTGTCATTGGGGAGGCCTATGTCCACCTATGGACATCTGCAGCATGATGAATATAAACAAAAACGTTCATAAAATGACCTTCCAACAGAAAGTTCATCTTCAATCTAATTATCTCAAATCGAGATCTTCATTACGGTCGGCTGTTCGCAACCACTCCATTATGGGTTAATGGGTGAACTGCCTTATGCGGTCGTGGATACGGTTCCTTTCCCAGCCAAGGACGGTTGCTTAATAGATATAGCCCTCTTTGGTCAGGCTTTTGTTGTTCAAATTGTAACATTTTTGGCTATGGTGTTATATGGGTAGCTGTTCTTTCTACGATGTCTCCAGGACATCTTCGGCAGGCTAAATAGCCCCACTTCTACATTTTTATGGCTTTTATCTTTGTTATTTTTTGTTTAAATGAAAAAAGGAAAAATACGTTCCAATATATTTTTATAATCTAAAATACGGACTAAATATAATGTAATTATTTTGACCCTGGAAACATCCCTATTTAGGTGTTCCTGCTGGTGAGTAGGGTTTCCGGAGCTCGTGGGGGTTGGGGTTGGGCCGGCATGGCGGTGGCAACTGACAGGTAACTGACCAGTTACTTGTCCGTTGTCTCAGCGACTTGAGCTTCTGTTTCACTTTCCATCAGGCGTAGGGAAGCCATTATATCGAGCTACAATAAAAAGAAACTAAGTCTCCCAGACTCCCCCTATGTAATGTCGTCTGGTTTATTCATCTATGCGAAAAGCTTTCTGACATCATACACTTCAAACTTACGTATCGCCACGGATACATCTGTGACCTAACACACCCATTGTACACTCACCCATCGTTCACCGTTCCAACAAACCCGTCCAACACCCGTATCCGTTACTCCAAGTCCTCAGCTATTGTTCTATCTCTTCCAGACAACCTTATGATGGATAGGATAGGATGTGAGAAGCCGATCGATCAAAGTGACATACATGGGGATAGGCCTATGTCCAGCTGTGGTCTGTGAGGGGCTGATGATGATGATGATGAATGTTAATGTCATCTTCTGCTTCGGCTTCTGATATCAAATACCAAACTTATGTATCGCCATAGATACATGTTAATGTGCGTGATGTCGTCTGATTTATACATTTAAACTTACTGCGCAAAGCGTTTTACTGGCCTGATGGTTCATTTGGTAGTAACCTGTGTCATCTGAGCCAAGGGTCGTGGGTTCGATACCTGCACAGTACCAACATTTGTGTGCATGAACATGTCTGTTTGTATTGGTCTGGGTGTTCTCTATGTATAATTATGTATTAACTAGCGACCGGCCCTAACTTCGCTTCGGTATTATACCTTCCTCTTATACTATACAATTTAGTGATTTACAAAAAAAAGTATCTAAGTTAGCTTCGGCTTAGTTTGGGGCTAAATGACGATGTGTGGCCCAGCAAGGCATGTCTTGGTTATTTTTTTACATCACACTTCAAACTTACGTATCGCCACAGTTACATCTGTGACCCAACACGCTCATTGTACTTACTCGTCCATTTCCCAACAAACCCGTCCAACACCCGCATCCGTTGCTCCAAGTCCTCATCCATTGTTCTCCTTCATCTGCTCTGCCCTTGCGCCGCGATAGATATGTAGAAAAACAATAAACAAACGTTTATTGTATGTTTTTAATACGGGCAAGGCGTAAGAATTGAACTTTGAGCGGTTCTATATCACCCAAATAGAATAGAATATCTTTATTTGGTACACACGAAATATTGAACTTTTAAAAACTTATTAAAACTAAAGTACCAAAAAGGTACTTATACGGTACGACGACGATCACGACACGTATTCTGCGGAGCCTAATCTGTTTCTGAGGTCCTATGTCCTGTATGCTATGTACCTATATGTATTTTTTTACATCATCATCATCATCATCCTAGCCTTTTTCCCGATTGTCTCAGGGTCGGCTTCCCAAACTGAGAGATTTGGCGAGGGCTAAGCTTTTACACAGAGCGACTGTCATCAGACCTCCGCAACACTTAGGGTAAGCTATACCCATTCTTTTCCAGATATTTCCAAAAATAAATATTTATAAATGTAAGTTTGTCAGTTGTCTAGTACCCATAAAAGAAGCTTTGGCTTAGTTTTGAACCATCTAGTTGACATAGACAGATAGATATTCTTTATTGCACACCATAAAATTAACTTAAATAAAGTTGAGTGTAACGAACATTTGTTGCACAAATAGGCGGTCTCATAGTTTTAAACGATCTCTTCCAGACAACATTATGCATGTCATTTAAATTTTTTGCCAGAGTAGAATGAAAGTAATTTTAACAATGTATCAGATTCATTTGTGTTTGTTCTGTGTCCGGGTAGTAAGTATATCTACTATGTTTGTTGCACTTTCGTTGAATCCGATTTCCCGCTACCTCTCAAAGCTGGGCCCACCGGACAGAGTGTCCGGACACAATCGGATTATAATTGCGTCGACCTTGCTCCACATCCCATCTCTGCGTAGTATGCGTTTGCGTCCCTCAGATGAGTCACTTAATGTCCAAGTTTCTCTTAGAAATTAAACGGATAACTTAGTTCTTTATAACAAAGCCTCGGTAGGGCATTATGTGTAGCTAGTAGTGTAATTCGAGTATACAAAGATTCCGAGTTTGATTTTGGTTAGTAGGATTACTACTAAATAAATAACCCAAGACATGCCACGGTGGGCCACACAGCGCCATCTAGCCCCAAACTATGCGGAAGCTTGTACTATGGGTACTAGACAACTCATAACATTTGCTCGTCACATTTGCTCGTCTGCCGCCTCTTGCATACAAAATAAAGTTCCAAGCTTTACGATAAAATAAGCTTCGTTTCATTCAGAAAGGGAAACCGCCACATCCGCCGAGTTTCCCTATTAGGACAAACATACAGTCAGGCCAATCAACTAACCTGTTTAGACGACTGCAAGTAATTATGATTATTAGTAGATCTTGAGAGACTTGTTTCTTTTTATTTAGGAACTTAGGCAGTGAAAGTACTTATCGGATGTAGTATAGCGATGAATACATTCATACAAATTGCTGCGATCCCAAAGCAAGTAACTCTTGGGTTACTTTTGTACCCGGTCTCCCGTACATAGTTTTATTTTATTTAAAAACCTGCCTAACTATTTTTTGTCCCACACAATTTCAAAATAAAATGTACCATTTTAAAGGATTGCTTAGTAGGTATAATGGGGGCGTGAATCTCAGTAAAAACAAGATGTCTGCCCTCGGCTAAGGTTTTCAAGTAGGCACCATGATTGATTTAAAGGATGTACCTACGCATGTCAACTTGACAGGTCATATATAAAGCATGTTTTTCTATCGGAAATGTGGGAGATTCGCAGGTCATGGTCATATCTCAAAGAAATTAGAGAAATACAGAGGCGTAATTATACCATTCGAATTTCGAAGCTGATAGCAAATTCATTGGATTTTTACTAAATGTGTAATAATAATAAATGTAGAGATGTATGGGAGCGGCCTATCATCTTTTCACTGCCCGTGCATCCTGCCGAATAACAAACGAGGCTCTGGTAACCGACTGGTGGCGGTAAAACCATCACAATTGAAGGCGCAGCTAAAAATACCATAGAGCGAGGAGCATCAGCCTAGAAAGCTACCCATTTCCAATCCACTTACAATCCTGGGTTCTTTAGGCGGGGCGTGAAACGGCATCTCAGTGGGCGTTCAGGGTGAGGGCGACTGGCGTAATGGGATTGTTCTAGTGTGCCTGTCGACCTAACTTTAGGACCTCACGACCGCTTACCATCAGGTGAAGTGAGGTCATCCTGAAAGCTCTTTTTATAAAAAAAAATTACTCAAAAGGCTGCTTTACCACAGATTAATAAATAGTTACTTGGCTTTACAGCCAGTAGCCAACAATTAAAGTGGGGTATCAATTTTGATACCCAATATTATAAGTAAATCTAACTATTATAAATTATTATTTCTCTGACAAACTCTACCCAAGAACTCTACACAGCCTGTATCTAGGTAGCGTCCCTCAAATTCAAAATGGAAGGTTACAAAGGCTTCGCTATGTTATTATAGTTTCGTAACGGCTGCAATTACGAGTATGCTACAGATTAACTAATTGGATCGAACACGATGAAGATGCGTTTGTATCAAACATGATCTATGGCCATTAGCTATGAAGCAATGATAGTTGGTCCTTCTAAAAGTGCTTTAAGATTTTGCAAGGCTTTTTGATTTGTGCAGATTAGAGAAGAGGCGTTGGACCTAAAATGGCTTTTAGTATTCCTTTTGAAATTACGCAAGAGCAAATAAATATGTAGATTATAAGATGCTGTTTACTCTGGTCTGTTGATCTCTGAATTTGTGTGTGATTTAAATGAAATAGAACATTTGTTGTAGAATACTTTATTTTATTCGTTAGTTTTAGAAGATAAACAAATATTAATCTCGAAGGAATGTAGGTAGGTACTTACTTTAAATAAAACTCTTTATCTTTATTTGTTTTAGGTTCTGCAAGAATCGTGTTTCAACCACAGACTGAGTTTTGAAGATGAAACAAAAGGTAAGGCATATAATTATAAAGTTTCGGCCAAAAGGATAAGAATCAGCAGAGCTTTTCACAAATGAGATCGGAAAGATCTCTCAGAAACTAGAGGTCCGAACGGAAATTCTGGATCGAACAATGTCTCTCTCTCTCTGACTCTGGTCAAAGTTTTCGATCTCTCGGAAAAGGTTTCGATAAGAACTGTCTTTTAATAAACTATGGAGAACATTTCTGTTCGGATAATTTCCGAGAGTCATCTTTCCGAATTAATTTGTGAATATTCCCACAAGTAACTATAATGTATATGTGTTATTCATGCCACGCTGGGACCACACAACGCCATCTAGCCCCAAACTAAGCCGAAGCTTGGCCTATGGGTAGGTAGTAGGTACTAGACACAGTTGTCTATTTCAAAAAAGTATCTTTTATCAGTATAAAAGATACTTTTTTTCAATACATAATTTATTGTACATAGTAAACACCCAGACCAATAGAAACAGACGTGTTCATGAACACAAATGTTTGTACTGTGCTGGAATCTAACCCACGACCCTTGGCCTCAGATGGCAAAGGTTCACTACCAAATGAGCCATCGAACCAATAACATAGAGCACTTAATCCCTGATATTTTTATTGTATCCCAACAAACCATCGACACTTATATTATAACTCCACAGATTCTCAACTATTCGCAAACATTCGCAACAAAAGATTCTTCTTCGTACAAAATGATGCAATGGCATACACTTGCAAAGCCATGGGAGTAAAAATGGCTCCCTAAACGAAACATTTTAGAGCAAATCTAATCTTTTCCGCGTATGTGCTCGCAAGCAATTATCTCCAGTCTGTAATTAAATCGTCACTATGTGCGTTTTCATTATTCTACAAGATACGGCACGGTACGGTATACGCAGTGGCGTAACTATAGGGTGGCATGTCGGCAAAATGCCACGGGCCCCCAGCCGAAAGGGACCCCCGGTCAGAGGAGAATCCAAACTCCCAACATTTATTATTACACATTTAGTGAAAATCTGATGAATTTGCCACGGGCCTCGAATGGTATAGTTACGCCACTGGGTATACGGATAGAACTGGGGGCCCTACTACAAAAAACGAAAACGATCGTTCGTTGAACGGATCTCGTATTTTTTCCCCATAAATCCCTCTCATTTGTCACTGGCAACTGGTAGACTCCACTTACTTAAATACTTTTTTATAAATTTTAATAAACACATAATATCAAACATAGTACAAACACCCAGAACAATACAAACAGACATGTTTAGCATACAAATGTTTGTACTGTGCGGTAATCGAACCCACAAACCTTGGCTCAGAAAGCAGAGGTTACCAAATGAGCCATCGGGTCAGTCAAATGGAATAGACTGGCTAAGGCTTATATTTTTCCCTACGCTAAAGGTACGAAAGTTACCACGTGAAAAATCGTGTCGCATCCAACAACGGAATCGAACCCAGATCCTTATCAGCTTACACAAAGCACCGCTCGCAATACCACCGCATCTCGGACAAGTGGGTACCTATGTCGGTCTTTTTCTTATCGCCAAATCTCACGCACTAAGCTATTGCGGTCTTGATCGTTGTCTACGCACGCAGGCTATATTATATAGTATACTAGTGTATGTAAGTGACATGTAGCGACACCTATCTCCGCATCGCTACAACTATATCCACGCATAGCAAACAATATTACCCCTATTTGACAACAGATGACACTTTAATTTTGTGTACACTACAATGATCTAGATGTCCTTCATCATAAGTTCTATAATTGCGTCATACAAACCAAAATTTCTTCGACGTTCTAACTACTGGATCCATCCAATTTAGGCATCGTATTCGTAACAAACTCGTTTTAATGTTTTAATTAGTTACAGACAAAATAAACATTATTTAAAAGTGTAATGATTACCTTATTCATTTATTTCTATTGTTTGTATGGTTTGTTTCACGAAGCTTTGTATCTGCTCCGTGGTTTGTTTACATACAACTAACGCCATCTATTGTCGAGTAGAAGAGTTTCTTACACGTGTTTCGGCGGTTTCTTTGTTAGCGCCGAAAGCGAGGAAATGCTATTAAAATAAGTTCGTAGCTTCACTTTTTCGATTGTTTTCGATTTTTTATCTTTAATAATAATTTCGTATGTTTATATTAAATTTTATGTTGGTTCGTACGCTTTTGTAATGTACAAATTGTTAAGTAGTATGAAGGAAACTTTTACATGATTTATAGCTAATTTGAATTGAAAAATTAAGTTAAACATGAAGTAATTCGCACTAATGCCCGAATTTCACTCATTATTCACATTCAAAGAAATCTAGTAACTTTACCAAAACTTAAAAAACTATATTTTTGATTGCCAATAATCGAACCGAAACGATCGTTTTCAAATTATCACTAATCCGTCGCTTCTAGCGGCTTTGTTTGTTTGTCGGCGTCCTTTGATGTTGCCGAAAGGGCGAAAATGGTTCAACAAATTCAATCAGTTTGCGATCAAAATTCATCGAGGGAGGACGTCTTCGCACATTAATTTTTCGTGAATTAAGTTTATTTTGAAGTGTTTGTTGCGGTACCTACCTAATTAATACTGTAAGTATTTTTAGCACTTTTAATTATATTTTACTGACTGACTAAATGCGTACGTAAACATATTCCCCTAAATGTCACCCTTTAACACCGCTTGACCGCTTCTGATGGAAAGCGAAAGAGAAGCCCAAGTCGCTACGACAACGGGGTAGTAACCGGCCAGTGAGTTAATTTGCTACAGGCCCCGTGTAAATGATTCCTTACCAAAGGAAGGAAGACCGAAGAAACATGATTGGAAGAGATCGCACTTAGCGATAAGACCGCCTAAGTACTATTGCTAGTTCCCGGTAAATGTTTGGTGTGCAATAAAGAGTACGTAGGTAGGTACCTACCTATCTGTCTGTGGTAGCGGCATCATGTGAAATGCGGGATGCCCCGGGGTCGACTCCCGGTCAAGTCAAGTTTGGGTCAGAGTGTAGGGTTGGGTAAAGCCAGGGTGATAGATGGCTTCAGTAATGACTTGGTTGCTATGTACCTACCTAGATACTGTGTAATTTCCATGGGAAAAGGAACCTAGGATTTTAAATAGGTATGACTGGATGATAAAATCTAGGCTGGGTCAGAGAGTAGGTACTACTCTCTGACCAATAAAATTTAATAAAGTTAAACACAAAGATACGAAAGTTACTTTCGTATCAGAATCTATTGGGCTATGTACCTACCTACCTAATCTAAATAGTTTGCAATCGTAATAATATACTTTTTAATTTAAACAACCCGCCTCAATTTAATAGTTTGATACCGCATCGTTTTAGACAATATTTTACATAATAAATTCATGTAAAAATTTTATAATAACAAACATAATTTATCGCCATAATTTATACTTTATCTTGGATTACTTTAAACATAAAAAGTATTTTAATAGATCACTTTCCGGCTATATTTTTTTCACGACGGCCTATCTGTCGGGTCACGTGGCTAGCTAAACGTAAATAAATAGTAAAATGTAACTCAATGAAATTGTTCAAATAACTTGATTTTATGACTTAAAACAATGAAATTTATCTGATATTTCAGATTCAAAATGTTCCCGTCCAAGAATATGTTGGATTACATGACAGAGATCAACAGATTATTCCCAAAACCGGGAGATAATGGTAAGTTTCACATATTCACTTGTTGAAAAAGTTTTTGACAATTTGCACAGTGCCATAGTTTTTTTGTGACGAAATCTTTTTTAATTGATTAAATTCAGGTTAATAAAGAATCTAAATCTGAAGAGGTACTTTAGAATAGGAATGTTGTTACGTGTCAAGAAACTAGAAAAAGAAAATTATTAAACCAACTTCTATGTTTAGCTTAGAAACTTTCAAGTACCTACTAAAATTTGTGATTAGCATTATACTAACTGATTTATTTATTTAACTTATTTATTTATTTAATTAAAACAGTGTACAAAAGTCGGACTTAATGCAGAATAGCTCTGACCTAGGCATTCTCTATCAGTCAGCCATTGGGCTAAGCAGAAATAAAATTAGTGTGTCTCTGCTTAGCCAACTGATTACTTGTATTTTCTTGTGTTTATGGCGTATTGTCATAAACAACAACTGCCAATTTTTAATATTTCTTTTCAATATTTCTTCGGTACTTACCATAATACCTATTTGCTTCTATTTACATAAAACCCTACACTCTGACCCAGATTTTGTATGTACCTAATTATGAATTTATTTCCAATTTCAGAACTAACATCACCAAACCCACAAGCACAGTACATGGGCCATTCCTTCCACCCCAGCATGACCAACCAATCATCGAGCTCAGCCGATTCAACATCCCCCGAGTCTTTCCCAGACATCTCCGGCATCCAATTCAGGTCATACACCCCTGTCCCCAACTGCCAACCAACACCTGATACCCCTTTCCCCTTACGTCGGCAACGGCCCATAGTCGGCAGGAGAATTATGGCTACAGAGCACTCCTCATTTGAAAGAAGACCACAATTTGAACCGCACCTAGTCTCGCCAATCAAAGTTGTCGAAAACGATGCGGAATTAAGATCATTCTGGCCCCAAGAGAACCCAGTGTGCCCACAAACACCAACCAAATCGCACAGATTGTTCCCTGAGCAGAAGAACTACAATCCAAGCTTCTACGAGCTGTTCCCTGCTGACAATAGGGGACATGAATTCCGGACTCCGGTTAAAAACATTCCTTCACCGCAAACTCCCAGATTCGGTTCCGCCAACATATCCCCCAGTTCCGGGATAAGCATTTCACCGATATCTCCAGTGCCCCAATGTTTCTCATCGCGCCCACCTTATATTAGAAGGGACTTCCTTGTTCCAATGCATCGACCAAGCGATGATGTTGATGGTGGGAGGATGTGTACGTTCTGTCGTAAGAATGGGGAGACTCCACTTGTGTACATGACTCATTCAGTGAAGCAAAGGATTGGGAATAGGAACGTTGTTACATGTCCCATTTTGAGGTCGCACATTTGCTCCACCTGCCATGCTACGGGGGATGATGCACATACTATGTAAGTATCATAATTAACTTAGAAAATAAATAAATTATTGGCTATAAATCACTATACTAAGACAAAACTATCTCATCATCCTATCGCCGTCCACTGCTGGACATAGGCCTCATCTGGCAAACATCTGGAGTTTATACCCATAATCGCCACACTGGCTGCTGGGTTGGCGAACGCAGGGCGTAGCTTCTCGCTCCAGTGACGCTGCTGCCCGTCATCGGCCTGTGGTATTTAGCTACGCCTTCAATCGTGATGGTGATCGCCACTATTTTTCTTTTTCTTTCTTTCTTTTCTTTCTTTTTCACTATAGATAGGTACCTACTATAGTTTACTTTTGCTTACTATTGATAGATGTAAACTAATGTGAGGATGGAGAGATCAAAAGGATTTCTGTTTTTGTTATAATTTATGGTAGACCCCTAACTAGAAACATTAGGTAATCTTGTAATCTAGGTTTTACTTATACTGGTCATTATACAATAATGCCTTACCAATTCCAGGACCTACTGCCCAGTTCTCCGGAGCAACAACAACGGTCTACCGCTCCAGTCCACCACCATCACCCTGAAGAATACCAGGGTCAAGAGCAATGGCAGGAAGAGGTATTAATTTAATGGTGTTTTTTTATTTAATTTAATTTTTTATATTTTTTCATAAGTATTGACTGAAATTTTCATATTAATAACGGACTCGTTTCTGTAATAATCATGTTTTATTGACCAATGATTGACTTTTAAAGTATGCAACATTAATGCCATTTTGCACCAACAGCCTCCTAAGCTAGGAGTCCCCTAAGCAGCATTCAGGGGTCGCTTCGACATACTAAACACACAGAATACTATGTATCCCCTAAGTTCTGCTTAAGGGCCTCTTACAAGGCTCTCTGTAAAATGGACATAGGTAATGCCTAAACTGCAATTTATACTATTGTACAACAAAATTCAAAGACATAATATTATAAAAAACCGGCCAAGTGCGAGTCGGACTCTCGCACGTAGGGTTCCGTACCACTATACAGCTAAATAAATGTTTTTCTTTACGTTATATTATATTGAAGTTAATTAAATGAAAAAATTAGGTAATTTTATTTATGACGTTTAAAAAAAAACTACTGGCTAGATTTCATTCAAACCAAATTTCGTTAGTAGTTTTCATAGTGATACACATGATATATTTTTTTCAGTTTTATCATGCCCATATTTTAGAAGTTACGGGGGGGGGGGACACTCATTTTACCACTTTGGAAGAGTCTCTCGCGCAAACTATTCAGTTTAGAAAGAAATGATGTTAGTAACCTCAACATCATTTTTAAATACCTATCCATAGATACCCCACACGTATAGGTTCGATGAAAAAAAAATTTTTCAGTTTCAGTTCTATGTATGGGGAACCCCAAAAATTTTGGATTTTTTTCTGATATTACTTTAAAATCTTAATGCGGTTCACAGAATACATCTACGTACCAAATTTCAATAATGTAGCTCTTATAGTTTCGGAATAAATTGGCTGTGACATACGGACGGACAGACAGACAGACAGACAGACAGACAGACAGACATGACGAATCTATAAGGGTCCCGTTTTTGCCATTTTGGCTACGGAACCCTAAAAATGGTTATATAGTTTGCTAAATGGGTTTCAAAAACCTGTATTACTCAAAATTATGTTTTATATTAGGTATTCATAAGATACATTGTGTCACAAATTCTTATCCAATAGATACATAAGGATGATATCTCTAAAATACTAATGAGTTATTAATTATCTAATCACAACAGGGTTTTCTTTAAAATTAAATAATGTGACTATAATATTAACTAAAAATTTTATATATCATGAAAGCAAGTTTTAGAATCTTATTTGTGACTGATGAGCTAGGGATGAGGTATAATTTTAATCAAATATTAACAAAAATAATCTCTAAAGTAATTAGAATACCACTTTACTACAATGACTGTGTGGTCTAATAAATACTTTATTATTATTATACATACAAAGAACGCTTGAATCTAAGAACACCAAATGATATTCTAGGTTTAATAATAATGATCTCAGAAGCTCAGTATTAATTTTAAATAATATAACATTATGGTAAAGTAGGTACAATAGTAGTACTATATAGTATTTATTCATAAGATTTTCTAAAAGTCTGATGTATTTTTAAGTGGTCCATGATCTCTCTTTATTCCAAAGTTCACCATAAATATTTAGATAATGTAGTTTTTAGTCCCTTGTAATGATTTCATAGTACATTCAAATGAGATTTGCATTACTGTCGATAATTAGGTTGACGATATTTATAAGCAATACTATCGATGTATTAAGTGAAAAACTATACATAAAGCACAAGCATTGGTATTGTTTCCGTGTATTACTTATATGTATTGGAATTTAAGCTGTTGATGGTAACCTTACTTTTTTAAAGAATACATCAATTATATTGATACTTTTGCTAAGAACTATAGCAATACTAACGGTGATACTTAGTGGCATTGTAAAATAATACAGTATTTTAATTTTGAACTAATTAGAATATAGGTTAAGTATAAGTGACAAATATTGTAAGTTTATGCATGTGCATAAAAATTTTTAAGACTAACAAAGTTCATAGTAATAATTTAGAGTATTTTTAAAATAGGGACATACAGTAGTTTGTAATTTACTTACCAATTGCTATTTTCAAAGAAACATTAAGTTTTCCATGATTCTGAATTTAATTAAGTTATGCATGAAACTTTTAGTTCTCATAATAATAATATATATTTTATGGAAATAATACCAGGAAAGTTTAAAAATGATTCCTATTTGGGATTATGAATTGTGGGAAACTTAACGCTTATAAGAAAATTCGAAGTTTATAGAAACTTTTATTTTATACAAATATGACCAAAACTTTTATTACAATCATTGCCTGATTGAATACCTACTGACTGTTTTTTTAATTTAGATTTTTTATGACTTGACATTTTATTATAATGATCATGCATGACACTATTATTGAAAGAAAAATTAACATTATATTAGTTTTTATTAAAGGTTTGTTTACTTTATTACACAAATATCTACAATGATGATTGCTTGATCTTGCTGACTTCTAGATATAAAATATTTGACTACTATTGATATTTATATTATTTTTGATGGCAGCCTATAAGTAGGCACACTTAGGTGTGTAACTAATAATTTACTGTAGAATATCAGGACTATCATGATTTAGATTTATATTTTTATTCTGTGACATTTATGATTGATATATGATTGACTTCTATTGTTTTATCAGCGCAATTTTTAACATGACAATCACACATAATCACTGATTCCATAAAGATCTACCAATAGTAGGGTAAAATTTTGTTTCTCTTTATTTCTATTGTGAATGTAGAATTTCTTATTCATTTACAAATACTTATCTGGATACACTTTTGTGACTTACAATTACCGACACTAATATGTATAATATAATGTAAATAATCATGTTTTAAGTTATATTTTATATTTCAAATTAATGTTGACCTTTCAATAATGTGACTTGACGAAAAATATGTATCGATCATTGACAAAATGCTAATGATTACTTTATGATGACCATGCTATGCTATTTGCTACTATTTAACATTGACAAAACTATTATAAGATATTTCATACTATTTAAGTGACATTAACAAAATTATACCTTTTTGATTGAGGTTTATTGTGTCTTAAAATGTTGAAACTATCAAAGTTTTCTTTACATTTACCATATTAATTCACTTTTTTATAAATGTCTTCAAATTCTGATGTACAATTGCCAACAGCTTTTAGAGGAATTTAGAGGATGTGTTCCTAAAACTGAAAGAAAAGTCTTTACTTAGGGGACTGTTATAACAAAATTATACTGACTGAATGACTGTTATATAAAAATAGCTATAAAGCTCTCTATTTGAAGTAATAGTATTCGTAGCTACGAATTCAATGAGAATGACAACTTTTTCTGTATTAAAAGTTGAAAATATCCTGAACAATTCCAAAAATAAAAATTAGCTGAATGATTTTAATGAAATGATTTGAAAGTTTTATGAATTTCGTCTCCAAAAAGTTGCTTACCTTATGGTACAACTGTCTATAGTTATAAGGTTGATTTTAGCTCGATTCTAATCAATGTAATGTTAGAATGTATGATTTCAAAGTTGTTATGAATTAAGTGCTAGTAATTTAGAAATAAGGTTGATTTTAGACTGATTTGAATTAAACAGAATAATGTTTTGTTTGGAAACGTTTACGAGAATATAATTCCGTCCCTGTACACTTGGTACCTACACAGATTTTATATAAGAGATTTTTATTGAAGAATATATTGATTATTCTAATTTATTTTTTCTTTTATTTCTTACAAAACCGTATTCCCCATTTCACTTTATAGATGGTATTTCGTAACTATCGACACTAGTGTTGCCGACATCGATTTTCAAAGAATCCATACCTAGGTAGGTACCTAGTTCAGAACCAAACAATACTAGGTATCGCATGAAAGCTAGATAGTAATTATAGGTCACTATAGGTTTTGGGTTAGGTGCCTACCTATTTTGATTGCATCATTTGCTTTAGTCAATCGTTATTGTATTAGTATTCGTTATGAAAATACACCTATAGTGTCGATGGTATGGCTAGGTACCTATCTACCTATTGATAGGCTACCTAGCGATAATTGATATTATGATGTCATCTATCAATAGTCGAATATCGGTGTGCTTCAAGCTGGAATCCTCATCTCTGAAACCTGCATGAAAACGAATTTTGACTATGCCAAAAAATAGTCATGAAATAGTCATAAATAGTCGCCAAGTAAAAAAAATAGTCGCATTATAGTTTCGGAGTTATAGCTATAGGTTGGTGAGGATTCTAGCTTGACGTTCAAGCGTGTGCTTCAAGCTGGAATCCTCATCTCTGAAACCTGCATGAAAACGAATTTTGACTATGCCAAAAAATAGTCATGAAATAGTCATAAATAGTCGCCAAGTAAAAAAAATAGTCGCATTATAGTTTCGGAGTTATAGCTATAGGTTGGTGAGGATTCTGGCTTGACGTTCAAGCTGTAATCCTCACCTCTGATGCAAGCAAACGGCAAAGTCTATCGAATTGGTTTATGTTCCAAAAAATAGTCATGAAATAGTCGCAACGGCATACCAAATTTCAGAATTAGTCGTTAAGAGATTCCAGAGATATAAGGGTAGGTTGGTGAGGATTCTACACTCGGCGTCAAAAAAATCGCACCTTCGCGAAAATAACTTTCAAAATGGTATTAACCTTTGGTACGCATATGTACCCCTACCAATATTGGTATCATTTGAAAGCTCAATAAATAAGCTTTAAGAAAATCATCACTTCATTTCATAAAAATAAAAATTGACGCCACAGTTGCGATTTTTAAAAAATATGGTCATTTTGTTCTTTTTGAGGTCCGCCAATTGCGCTAACTTTAATGTGTACAACAAGGTCGATACCGATTCAATTGGGGGTTTTTGCTAACAAACAAGTTAAGAAGGACAAAATGAAAGAATTGTCACAAGAAACACAGCTTGAATATGGATACCACACTTGAAGAAGCTGGTCAAATGATTGTACTGCTTCAATCAGGTATGCGGTAGGATGAAGTCGGTTGGCAACTGAACTTGAACCGTTTTTGGTTTCGAAAAGTATACCATCGGTTCCTGGAGACCGGTGGCTACATCCATAGCCAAGGGTTTGGTAGATTTCACTGCATTTCGGAGAGAGCCAACCGCTTTCTTGTTTCAATGTGTTTACGAAATCGGTTCTCAAATGCCTTTGAGTTACAACAGGCAGCTTCAAACAGCACGCAGAAGAACCGTAAGTGTGTGTAGACACAGACGAAGACTGAGGGAGGAAAAGGAAATGGCGCACAGAGCTGCTAGGGGTCCAAAATTAACGGCAGCCCATCGACAAGTCGCTTGAAATTTGCTCGCGGCCATGTTGATTGGACTCTTGACCAATGAAGGGCTGTAGTCTTCTCAGACGAGATGAATGTGTGCCTCTGTTGCTACGATAGACGCAAGAGAGTATATCGAAAACATGGAGGACGTTTTACCCAAGTTTGGGTATCCAGGACTGTTAAATACGGCGTCGTGTCCTGTATGTTCTGGGGCAACATGTCGGTTGACGGCAAAACCGAACTTCTTTGCGTCTCTCGGACTCAAATTACTCGCGGGTGAGGGTCGCTGACTGCGTTCCGGTACATTACAACGATCCTGGAAGAACATGTGGTCCCATACGCCGGTTTTGGAGGCGAAGAGTTTCAGCTAAGGCACGATAACGCCCGCGTTCACACTGCAGTGATTGTGCGTGAATACCTTCAAGAGGTTGGGATCTCTGTCACGCAGTGGCCAGCCCAAAATTCAGAGCTAAACCCCATAGAGCACCTCTTAGGCCATTCAAAGAGTAGGGTTCGATCTCGTGATTCCGTTTCCACCACACTCCAGGAACTCGAAGGTGCCGTGATGGAAGAATGGGTGTTAAAATTGGTTAGATCCATGAGGAAGTGCATGGAAGCTGCTATCAGAGCAAAGGGGGGTAACACTACATTTTAGGTCTTTTACATTCTATACTTTTAACCCTGTTTTGTAATTTTTTAAAAATTATTTACTTGTTTTTTTTTAATCAATTTTAGTTGAAAATTTTTATGGTTTTGGAAAAGTATTTTTTCACATGTATTCCAGTAATAAAAATAAATAAATTTTATTGTTTTTGTATACCCCTTTTCATTACCTTTCCAACGATACCAAAAACCAACCAAATAATTGGGTCTTAATGAGCTTAAAAGTTGTTTGAAGTATTTTTTTCAAAAGGTGCGATTTTTTTGACGCTGAGTGTAGCTTGAACATTTGAAAACTTCAAATATCTCCGAAACGGCTACGATTTTCGATTTGAGTTTTTGCCAAAAAATAGTCATGAAATAGTCGTCTCCAACGAAAATAAATTTGAGCTGATTTAATTTGAAATTAAAAAGTGTTAATTTTTCCCTACATTTCTATGGAGGTACAGTCGTGTACAAAATGTTTACTTCATTTTATACTATTGTAAAATATTTCGCTTGAACTATAATATTTCGTCAAATTAGGTGTTTTCCAAGACTAGTGACTAGACCGAGTGCTATTATGATTAAACAAATAAAAACAAACATTTATAATTTTTGTAGCTATTTTTATTTAGTACAATTTAAAGCTTGAAAATGCGTACATAACATGTTTAAATTAAAAATAACTAAATATAATGTTTATATCACAGCAATTAGTTTTGATCACAATTATCATAGTTAGTTCAATATGAGTTGGATTACGTTCACAGGTTTGTTTCTACAAAAATCAATGTAATACAGTGCTGGTAGGAAGGGTGCTTTTTAAAGTCGCAAATTCAATAAACGAATCAGACACCAACAATCCAAGCAGTAGTTTTCGCGTGAGGCGCGATCAAACGTACAGATAAAAATTTCTCCCGTTTCCCCAACACTTCCCGCCATTGCTCTGCTCCTATTAATTGTAGCATGATGAAAGTATACTATAGTATAACCTGCCCAGGAATATGAAGAATAATCGTACCAAGTTTCGTTAAAATCCGTCTAGTAGTTTTTTTTCTATAACAAACATACAGACAGACAGACAACAATTTTACTGATTGCATTTTTGGCATCAATATCGATCACTAATGACTCCCTTATAGTTATTTTGAAAATATATTTAATGTACAGAATTGACTTCTCTACATATTTATTATAAGTATGGATAGAAGATAACTTGTTATAAAATGTTTACTCAGTTACGAAACATTTTCTAACATGAAATATTTTTTAACACAATAATATGTGATTAAATGTCTGCTAACGTTGCTAAACATTTTCTAACGGCGCGGCAGTGTGGGAGCACCATTAGTGTCTTCCCACAATCATCTTCGCGGACATTTCATTGACTTGAGTATTTTGCTTGACAGTCACGCCATCTAGTAAGTGTTGTGGAACTAGCTCTAACCATTTTAAAAACGCATTGCTGTGACATTAACATTAAAGGTAAATGTGAAATATATGTAAAGATCAATAATTAAAGCTCATAGTTATTCTTTTTGCTGGGTGGGAACAGGTCGGTAATTGTGTATTATATGTACTGATTTCAGATTTAAACAAGTTTTGTACTAATATGCAAACTTTATATTATAATAAATAAAAATAGCTACATAAAAATGTTTGTTTTTTTTTTGTTTAATCATAACAGCTGCCATGGAAAATACCTAATTGAACGAAATATTATATTTTAAGCAGAACATTTCACAATAATATCAAATGAAGTAAAACATTTTGTATACAACTGTACCTCCAAAATTGTAGGTAAAATTATAACTTTTTATTTTCTAATTAAATCAGCTCAAATTTCTTTCCGTTGGAGACGACTATTTCACGACTATTTTTTGGCAAAAACTCAAATCGAAAATCGTAGCCGTTTCGGAGATATTTGAAGTTTTCAAATGTTCAAGCTAGAATCCTCACCAACCTACCCTTATATCTCTGGAATCTCTTAACGACTAATTCTGAAATTTGGTATGCCGTTGCGACTATTTCATGACTATTTTTTGGAACATAAACCAATTCGACAGACTTTGCCGTTTGCTTGTATCAGAGGTGAGGATTACAGCTTGAACGTCAAGCTAGAATCCTCACCAACCTATAGCTATAACTCCGAAACTATAATGCGACTATTTTTTTTACTTGGCGACTATTTATGACTATTTCATGACTATTTTTTGGCATAGTCAAAATTCGTTTTCATGCAGGTTTCAGAGATGAGGATTCCAGCTTGAAGCACACGTTCAAGCTGTAATCCTCACCTCTGATGCAAGCAAACGGCAAAGTCTATCGAATTGGTTTATGTTCCAAAAAATAGTCATGAAATAGTCGCAACGGCATACCAAATTTCAGAATCAGTCGTTAAGAGATTCCAGAGATATAAGGGTAGGTTGGTGAGGATTCTAGCTTGAACATTTGAAAACTTCATATATCTCCGAAACGGCTACGATTTTCGATTTGAGATTTTGCCAAAAAATAGTCGTGAAATAGTCGTCTCCAACGGAAATAAATTTGAGCTGATTTAATTAGAAAATAAAAAGTTATAATTTTCCCTACAATTTTGGAGGTACAGTTGTATACAAAATGTTTTACTTCATTTGATATTATTGTGAAATGTTCTGCTTAAAATATAATATTTCGTTCAATTAGGTATTTTCCATGGCAGCTGTTATGATTAAACAAAAAAAAACAAACATTTTTATCTAGCTATTTTTATTTATTATAATATAAAGTTTGCATATTAGTACAAAACTTGTTTAAATCTGAAATCAGTACATATAATACACAATTACCGACCTGTTGCCACCCAGCAAAAAGAATAACTATGAGCTTTAATTATTGATCTTTACATATATTTCACATTTACCTTTAATGTTAATATCACAGCAATGCGTTTTTAAAATGGTTAGAGCTAGTTCCACAACACTTACTAGATGGCGTGACTGTCAAGCAAAATACTCAAGTCAATGAAATGTCCGCGACGATGATTGTGGGAAGACACTAATGGTGCTCCCACACTGCCGCGCCGTTAGAAAATGTTTAGCAACGTTAGCAGACATTTAATCACATGTCATTGTGTTAAAAATTATTTCATGTTAGAAAATGTTTCGTAACTGAGTAAACATTTTATAACAAGTTATCTTTTATCTATACTTATAATAAATATGTAGAGAAGTCAATTCTGTACATTAAATATATTTTCAAAATAACTATAAGGGAGTCATTAGTGATCGATATTGATGCCAAAAATGCAATCAGTAAAATTGTTGTCTGTCTGTCTGTATGTTCGTTATAGAAAAAAAACTACTAGACGGATTTTAACGAAACTTGGTACGATTATACTTCATATTCCTGGGCAGGTTATAGTATACTTTCATCACGCTACAATTAATAGGAGCAGAGCAATGGCGGGAAGTGTTGGGGAAACTGGAGAAATTTTTATCTGTATGTTTGATCGCGCCTCACGCGAAAACTACTGCTTGGAATTAAATGCGGTTTCACTAATGTATTGCTAGCAATCCAACAACCTCTAGAGGTCTAACTTAAAATCTGGGTACCATTTTGTGGAAGTCGGTTATTTTTGAAACCCCATATCCACGCGTGGGACGCCGCTGGCACAGCTAGTAACAAAATAAAATAAGTGTTATATTTTGTTTGGCGCATCCAATAAGATCGCTTCTTCTTTTGTAAACAAAACTAAAAGCTATTCTAATGGGCAATTCTTCTTCCATTTTTGTATAGACACTCCCTCACAACGCAAAACCAAGTAAGCAAATGCCAGATTTAAATGTTAGTAAACATTTTTCATCAGTGTACGGGCACTTATAACATGTGACACTTCCTAACAAAATGTAACAATTGACAACATCTGTTAGTAAATATTTTTTTTATTTAATCTTTATTGCACAATAGAAATAGTGCACAAAAGGCGGATCGAATGCCGTGTAGGCATTCTCTACCGGTCAACTATTGGGCTAAGCAGAAACAGATGTATGTAGGTAGAGTGTTGCAAAGTGGGATAGGATTAAACAGGGATTAAAATATTAAATAACTTAATAGATACATACATAATATAGAGTAAATAAAATAAAATATAAATGTATGCTAGAAAATGTTTACAAATATTATCTAACGGCAGTGCGGGGGCACCATAAAGGACGGAGACTATGAGGCCGAGCGCTCCCGAAGCTAGCATGGAAATGCCCGAACGGCATACCTATTATTCGGTTGTGATATAAACATTATATTTAGTTATTTTTAATTTAAACATGTTATGTACGCATCGGTGTCAGAGGTGTTACCTTGGATTGGTTCCATAGTTATCTGTTCGGTCGTAGTCAGTGCGTTCGGGTGGGTTCAGACATAAGTGTAAAACTCCCAGTAGACTTTGGGGTACCACAAGGGAGTATCCTCGGTCCTACACTATTTCTGGCATATATTAGCGGGATACTTAACAATCCAAGTGAAAATGAGGATATCATATGTTTTGCAGATGACACAGTTATACTTTTTCAAGGTCCCAACTGGAATAAAACCTATCAATCAGCAGAACAGGGCATGCAAAGGATAACCGACTGGCTTACCAAGAACCTACTGTCCTTAAACATATCTAAAACTAAATATATAGCCTTCCACAAAACTCGCGCATCTCAGCCACTCCTTACAGCTTGTCTCAAACTGCATTCATGTACTCAGCCATCTCCAACATGTAGCTGTCAACTAATAGCCCGGACTGATAACGTAAAATATTTGGGAATAACAATCGATGAAAACCTGTCATTCAAACACCATATTGCAAATCTAGCAGCCAGAGTACGAAAAACTATATATGTGATGAAGTCTCTAAGACATTGCGCATCTAAAAATACGTTAATATTAGTTTACAAAGCCTTATGCCAATGTATCCTCATTTATTGCATAAACGTTTGGGGTGGTGCAGCCAAGTCTATCTTCATTGAACTTGAAAGAGCCCAAAGGTCTGTTCTCAAGGTCATGCTTTGTAAACCTTACAGGTACAGAACAGACTACTTATACAGAGACTGCAAGGTTCTTCGAGTTAGGCAACTCTTTGTGCTAAGAGGAGTCATATCCATGCATCGAGAGTCCTTGTCTTCTGCCGATCACGAGCACCGCACTGCCCGTAGAGTATATAAAATTCCGGTTCCTACATCTCGCACTACTTTTGCAAAACGTCATCCATTTTTTCTTTTGCCTTGCTTATACAATATAATCAATTACAAACTCAAAATCAATAGTTACACAACTCATCAATTGAAACATGTCCTAGAGTCCTGGTTAATGAATTTAGATTATCTTGATACAGAAAACCTGTTGCCAAACTAAACCTCTGATCCTCACACACATGCACACACACACATGCACACACACACACACACGCACTCATACACACACATATTATTCAAACACACCACACACATTATAGCCACTTATCACTCATAGATACTCATCCATCCCTCAAGTTCCTTTTTTTTACTTCATGTTTTTTTTTGTTTCATTATTTCAATTTATTATTTTCACAACCATTATTTTGTTTGAAATGATAATTTTTATCCGTTTCGAGTCATGCGTCCCTAGACCTAAATAAACTGTCAACGCAATTTGGCACCTGCGATACAAGCTAGTGCAGAGGCCGGTAGAAATAAGGTTCTCTTGTAACAATTTGGAAATAAAGATTATTATTATTATTTTCAAGCTTTAAATTGTACTAAATAAAAATAGCTACAAAAATTATAAATGTTTGTTTTTATTTGTTTAATCATAATAGCACTCGGTCTAGTCACTAGTCTTGGAAAACACCTAATTTGACGAAATATTATAGTTCAAGCGAAATATTTTACAATAGTATAAAATGAAGTAAACATTTTGTACACGACTGTACCTCCATAGAAATGTAGGGAAAAATTAACACTTTTTAATTTCAAATTAAATCAGCTCAAATTTATTTTCGTTGGAGACGACTATTTCATGACTATTTTTTGGCAAAAACTCAAATCGAAAATCGTAGCCGTTTCGGAGATATTTGAAGTTTTCAAATGTTCAAGCTAGAATCCTCACCAACCTACCCTTATATCTCTGGAATCTCTTAACGACTAATTCTGAAATTTGGTATGCCGTTGCGACTATTTCATGACTATTTTTTGGAACATAAACCAATTCGATAGACTTTGCCGTTTGCTTGCATCAGAGGTGAGGATTACAGCTTGAACGTCAAGCCAGAATCCTCACCAACCTATAGCTATAACTCCGAAACTATAATGCGACTATTTTTTTTACTTGGCGACTATTTATGACTATTTCATGACTATTTTTTGGCATAGTCAAAATTCGTTTTCATGCAGGTTTCAGAGATGAGGATTCCAGCTTGAAGCACACGAATATCGATCGGCAACACTAATGGACTCTCCAGGCATGTATTTGTGAATATCAAGATGGCGGGACCACGCCAGGTTTTTCGAATATAATACCTATTGAAAAGATTTAGCAGGTAGGTACTGAATTTCTACTAGGTATTTCATACTTTCACAAAAAAATTCTACCCTCAAAAATTATATCAAAATTTTGTAGGTAGTACCCATGGAAGTAACATATAAGGAACGAGCTGTTGTCGGAAAATCGAAGCCGAACGAAAGCGCAGTGCATGTCCCTTTTGTCTCTCTCTGAATAGGGTGACTATATTAAAATATGATTTAAGGACAATGACAATACATACGTACAAAAAAACAGCCAACATTGAAAGCCAAAATATTTTTTATTCGTAATCGTTTTTTAAATAACACCACTTTTTTTTTGCAAAGAAACCGACTTCAATATGGCGAAAATTTAAATATGAATTGGCTAATGCCTTTACCAATTGAATATCACGTGGATCTTCAAATATAGATTGAGAAGGATGTGGTGGATCTAACAATGTACCTATGTTGTTTGCTATAAAATTCTTGGACAACATACATGGTAGTTTTATTTTTGTGTACCTACGTTTTTAGGGTTCCGTAGCCAAAATGGCAAAAACGGGACCCTTATAGATTCGTCATGTCTGTCTGTCTGTCTGTCTGTCTGTCTGTCTGTCTGTCCGTCCGTATGTCACAGCCAGTTTATTACGAAACTATAAGAGCTACATTATTGAAATTTGGTACGTAGATGTATTCTGTAAACCGCATTAAGATGTGAAAATAAAATTAGAAAAAAATCCAAAATTTTTGGAGTTCCCCATACATAGAACTGAAATTCAAAAATTTTTTTTCATCAAACCTATACGTGTGGGGTATCTATAGATAGGTATTTGAAAATGATGTTGAGGTTTCTAACAACATTTTTTTCTCAGATGAATAGTTTGCGCGAGAGACTCTTCCAAAGTGGTAAAATGTGTGTCCCCCCCCCCGTAACTTCTAAAATATGGGCATGATAAAACTGAAAAAAATATATGATGTGTATTACTATAAAAACTACTAACGAAATTTTGTTTGAATGAAATCTAGACAGTAGTTTTTTTTTAAACGTCATAAATCAAATTACCTAATTTTTTCATTCAATCAGTGGTACGGAACCCTACGTGCGCGAGTCCGACTCGCACTTGGCCGGTTTTTTAATGATTGATTTGATAATGTTATAAATAGTTTTTACGTGTATTTTAGAACTTCGAAGACGAATCGGGAAACATGCTTTAGTTTTCCTATACAAAAAAACAACGGACTTTATGATTGGATAGTCATGCATGGTCACCCTAATTCTTCACTAACAAATTATGTTTAAAAGTATTACTTGTGAAAAGACAAACTACAATCCGGATAATACTCGCTTTCACAAGCCCCCCGACACAAATTCTCCCCATTTTAATTACACATTAAGAAAAATATAACAAATTAAAGATCCCCGCCACCGACGTCAAAGTCGGCGATGTCATGTGAAGTTGTCAGGGCCCCTACCACCGGTTCGAGAGCGATCGTTCGTTGAACGGATCGTGTATTTTTGCAAAATCAATCCCTCCCATTATTCCTTTCCGTGTTTGAATATATGAATTAAATTAACGAAAATCAACTTTGACGAATTTTAGTTTGTATATTCGAACACGGGGGGGACAAATGAGAGGGATTCATGGCTCAAGGGTAGGTACGCCATCCGTTCAGCGAGCGATCGTTTTCGTTTTTGGTGGTAGGAGCCCAGGTCCGGTGTTTCGTACTCTATCTAGCAATCTAGTCGCTGCTAGAAAGGGACGTTTTGTTCACTATTTTCCCTCTCATTGGTTACGTTATTATTTTGCGCGCAACAAGACTCTTACGACCTTAACATAAGGTTTCATTTTCTTTATTTTAGCTGCAAGATGCATAGATAGAGCTCATTCCTTTTGTACGTAGTACTTGATACTTCCATGGTAGTACCTAGTAAGTGGCGCCGCCACTTTGACGTCAAAATGGCGGGACCACGGGTCAGTTATTAAAACATATGTCGTAGTCTTAATTAGTACACACCACATTTTAATACGATATAGTACGACTACGTTTGAATCATTATAAATTCTTAAAACTGTAAATTGAATAAATAAAAAGTATTTCTTAATAACATCAGAATTATCGCTCAAAAAGTATCATTTCGTCATTTTATTGCTCTTATAATTGCAGTAGGCGCAAAGTTATTTATGTAAATATGAAATGGGGTTAAACAACTCCAGTAGGTATCTACTTATCGATAGATAGTATCGGCTACCTATCGATATATTCTCGTAATACATTCATACTATATTTACTCTCTAAAGTAGAATAGAGTATAATATGGCTAGACAGTCATATTTCATCTCAATTATAATGAAACAACAAGATATTATTATAGGTATATATTTGACAAGTATCTCCACTAATTGGCCGTCGGAAATTAATTGTGAACTAATTACAGGAGTTGGCGGGTCCAATTTGTTATTCTTTGAAAGCTAACAGGAATTGGGTCGGGCGAACGAAAGTTATATTTAGAGCTATTCACGGTCATCTCACATACATGCGTAGTTTCAGTTTATGAAAAACATTCGTGTTGGATACTGCAGTTAATATCTGTGCCATTTCTCTAAAAAAGTGAATAAAATCTTTTTCGAAAATGGCGGCCTACGATTGGCCGGTGGATACTGAAAATTTACCTGTGATGCGTATTGTGACGCCAAGGAATACTGTTATGTGTGGAATTTATGGAATGTGAGTAAATAGGCTTTACATGTATCTAAGAATGCATCGTTTGTCATTATTTTGTCAACAGAAATCTGGATTTAAAGTATAATTTACATGCAATCAAGGAAGCTGTGAACAAAACCAACACGTTTAAGTTTGAATTTTCCCGCGTCTACCTCCTACTACGAGTTTGTTTACAAAGATATTTAAATGTTGGCGCTTCTATGTCGCTCCTTACTACTATTAATAGTAAAACATGTCTGGTATGTAGGTGGTTAGCGGCTATTGTATTTTCGTGCATAATATGCGTAAAACTTTAATAATTTTTACAAATTATTAGATTTTTATCCAACTTCGCAAAAGCAACAAATTGAATTGTTAAATGTCAATGTTACTTCAATGTCAGATTCGAAAATTTCAAAAACATTTTTGTATTAAATTTTATTCTTGCTTGTTTGGTCCTTTAATAAATTTCAGCAAAATACCGTAATGTTCTGAATCTGTAAATAAATTAAACAAAAAAATGAGTAAAACGAAAATTGCCGGTGCCGTTGGCGGTGAAAAGACCGAAGTTGATTTTGAGGAATACTGCACAAAACCCGAGTTTATTTATGGGGGGCCCTTCGTAAAGCAGGAGAAGCCGAGTCCACTTCTGGGCACTGCCACTCCCGTCAATATGCAGCTGCAAGGAACCTTCAAGAAGTACGTACCTAGTTTTGTTTCATCTTGTTGACATTCACTCATTATGAACTTCTAAACTCAGTTTAATTGAGCGATTGACTGTACCATTGTACTTTAGAATGCAATGAAAAGAAGCAAGAGGTGTTCAGTTTGTTTTTTTTTTTTTATAGTGGCTCGACATAATGGCTTCCCTACGCCTGATGGAAAGCGAAAGAGAAGCCCAAGTCGCTGTGACAACGGGCAAGTAACTGGTCAGTTACTTGTCAGTTGCCACCGCCATGCCGGCCCAACCCTAACCCCCCACGAGCTCCGGAAACCCTACTCACTGGCAGAAACATGACCCAGAGGTCATTTGACTGCGGTATTCTATAGGGTGGAGGTCCTTCCCCGGACGGGTGGCTCAATTCGAGCGAAGATTCGCTATGCCCTACCTCTCTTAAACCTGCGAAGATTGTGCGGCTAGCAAAGGGGGCTGTATGCACACCATAGCCTTTTTTATGCGGCTTCATTATCGAAGCGAGGAGCCTTCAACAACTTCTTCCAAATGCTATTGGAATAAATCTAAGCTTTCGGGTATCAGTACTACACTGAAAGTGATTAAGGCTAAAGACTTTGGAACAACATATTGTGAAGTCCATTAGAACGAAAATGTTTTTTTTGACCAAATAACATCAAAACTTAGGGAACTTGAAGTACAGTGCTCACTCTCACATTATGTATGTGAAAAGATAAGATGTTGATAAGATAATAATAATGATATAATAATAATGAGCCATTTATTCCAATAATCATAATTTGCACGTTAAATTTGACATATTTTTTGAATTCATTTTGGATTATGGACCCTATTTTGGGTAAAGGCCTCCTCCAACCTCTTCCACTTTTCTCTATCTTTGCTCTGATCCAGCCAGTTTCTCCCTGCCACTTGTATGATGTCGTCTGCCCAACATTGCCTTGGTCTGCCAGTGTTTCTTGTGCCTGATGGTCCTTTCCATTTGGTGGTCTCTATTGTCCACCTTTTATCTGTGTAGCGTGCAATATGACCAGTCCATTTCCACTTCAATGTCAGTTGATAAGATATCTATGCATTACTTGATACAACTGACAGGTAACTGACCAGTTACTTGCCCGTTGTCACAGCGACTTGGGCTTCTCTTTCGCTTTCCATCAGGTGTAGGGAAGCCATTATGTCAAACCACTATAAAAAAAAAAAAAAAACTTAATTTATTATTTCAAAAAATCCTGTGTAAATCATTAAAATAACATGAGTAAATAAAATAGAATACTTTATTGGCTTTAATCATGACGAAGTTATGTTATAAACAAATGACAGAATCAAGATGTCTTCAAGTAGAAAAGGATACAATAACTCAATCAGATTCAAATTTGTGGTTTGCGATACGCTACAGACGAATTACAGCTTCAAAAATACACACAGCCGCATTGTACTACCAAAGATGGCTCTTTAGTTGAAGAAATATAATGGTGCCATAACATTTAAAGAAACTTCTGCTATCAAAAGAGGCAAATAGGGATGTTTCCACATGTATTTTTTATTTTTGACAGAGAATACATTAAGCTAAAATTCAAAATGAGTGAACATTCTTCATTATTGTTTGTTGTGTTTAAATAATATTTTTTGTCATCTTCTGGCATTCATAGTAGAAAGTAAAGCAAGCCAAAGTTTGAAAACACGATTGGTGACCTTGCCATAATTATTTAAAGGTTGTAAAGTTGTAAGACAAATCCTTGTAAAATCCAAGTTTTATTCTAGAAAACTATTGGTTCAGGCAATTTTGATGTTATGTTTGTCACTAAAGCAATTTATGCTTGCCTTTTTTTTAAAATAAATATATAAATATCAGACAACATCACATACATTACAGTGCATAATGACAATAGATTTTGATCAGTGCATTCTACCAGTTATTATGTACGGAGCCGATACGTGGACACTCACGGTACGGCTATTCCACAAATTAAAGGTCTCTCAGCGAGCTATGGAAAGAGCTATGCTCCGTGTCTTCCTGTGGGATCGGAGCCGAAATGAGGTGATCCCGATCCCCAGAGAACCAAAGTAACCGTCATAGCTCACCAGATTAGTAAGCTGAAGTGGCAGTGGGCTGGCCACATTAGCCGCAGTACCGATAATCGTTGGGGTAAACGAGTTCTGGAGTGGAGACTGCGTCTCGGCAAACGTAGTGTAGGACGCCCTCAGGCCAGGCGAAATGACGAGTGGCGAAACTGTCGGCCCATTCCCGTCCACTGCTGAACTTAGGCCTAGTAGTGAAGTGTAAGTTTGGTAACACCTTTAACCTGAACTAATTACCTGCGTTAATTACGCGAACGAAGACGCAGGCAAAAGTTAGTTCAGTAAATAAATGACAAATAAAATACATATACATACTACAATGCAATTAAAAATGGTACTATTTTAATAGCTTACTACATTTAAAAAGAACTCATGTAATTATAAAATGTCTTAGAAAACATGTAATGTAAATTTAACTTTACTATTATTTAGAGCAAACCAGTATTTCACGAATCAAGATTCGTATAATATTACGTCATTACAAGACGGCCTTCTACAAGATAAGAGCGGTAATTTCGCACGCTCACTCGTAGCCCGGATAGCTCAGTCGGTAGAGCATTGGACTTTTAATCCAAGGGTCCAGGGTTCAAGTCCCTGTTCGGGCGGCTTCACTTTTTTAATTTTTAAATTATTTTTTAATTGGTTTTATGATTTGTTGCAGGAGTTTCGCGTATTATTCGTTAAAAGAACGAATGCCGGTTATTTTGACAAAAATAATCGATTACTGTTCAAGAGAGGGCGGGAAAATTAAATCTTCTTGCGGTGCTGTGAGTATTACAACTTTTATTATTGTTATTTTAGCTGTTTTTTTTTGTATTTGTTTATAATTTTGTTATATGCGTTTTTTTTCTATTTGTATATTGTAAATTCGGTCAGCAAAGATCATTGACCGACTTCAATAAATGAGAAGGTTCTCAATTCGACTTATCTTTTTTTTGTTGTTTATCTCCTTACTAGCTGTGCTCGCGACTTCGTCCGCGTGGAATAAGTTATTTTTTTACATTTTCCATTATTTCTTCGCTCCTAATACGAGTAGTTGCAGCGTGATGTTATATAGCCTAAAGCCTTCCTCGATATATGGTCTATTCAACACAAAAATAATTTTTCAATTCGGACCAGTAGTTCCTGAGATTAGCGCGTTCAAACAAACAAACTCTTCAGCTTTTTAATATTAGTTAAGATTGGATATCTCCGAGAATGGTCAACCGATTTTGATAATTATTTTTAAAAGCTTTTATTTAACTTGCCTAGTTAGTATGTTAGTGTGCGGAAAATCTTGCGAACTGAATTAGGACCACTTCATGTCGTCAGATTAGATTCAAATTTGATGGAGTTGACGTCACGCGTAATTTTAACGGGCTATATCTTTGTAATTTTTGGTCTAAATAACAAATGAAAAATTTCGTGTCTTTTGTTTTTGAATGAAATGAAATGAAAAATATCCTTATTCAAGTAGGCTTATGACAAGCACTTATGAATCGTCAAATAATGCAAGTACAAACAATGAATCTACCACCGGATTCGGAAGGTCGTTTTCTACCGAGAAGAACCGGCAAGAAACTCGATAGTTACTCTTTTTCATCGCCAAAATCATCTAAAAGACGGACTAATTACATTTTTTTTACGGCAACAGGCCTATTATATAGGCAAGCACCAATGCGTTTTATCCCTTCCAGTCCGACGAAGACCTTCGCAACTTCATACAATACGTGTCCAAGCTGAAGAGCGATCTGGTCACCAATAAGCGGTACGAGCTGCTCACGGTGGAGACGCCCGAAGCCAAGAGGTGGAACGAGTGGATAGAAGCGGCCGAGAACAGCTACTACTTCACCAACACTTGGGTGTTCACCGAGTGCTACGTGTACAGGAGGCTGAGAGAGGGATGCGAGTTACAGTGAGTAGACCATGCACTATCATCCTGTCAAATTTCATTCAAATCCGTTCAGCCGTTTAGACGCGAAGAAGTAGCAAACTCACACACTCATATACACACACACACACACACACTCACACTTTATAATATTAGTGTGATAGTGTGATGTCATATTAGTGTAAGTGTGATAGTGTGATTAGTGTGATACGTGTCGAAGCTGAAGAGCGATCTGGTCACCAACAAGCGGTACGAGCTGCTCACGGTGGAGACGCCCGAAGCCAAGAGGTGGAACGAGTGGATAGAAGCGGCCGAGAACAGCTACTACTTCACCAACACTTGGGTGTTCACCGAGTGCTACGTGTACAGGAGGCTGAGAGAGGGATGCGAGTTACAGTGAGTATCTCTGTCGTTATGTCGTGGTGGCGTTATCTTCGAGCTGGCGGTCGCGACTTCGTACACGTCGAGTTAGTTGGTGGGACCCAAGTCCCACCAACTAACTCGTATATCGATATTTATTACCCAAGTAAAAAATACTCGCGCTTTCCCGATCCCGTGGGACTTTTGGGAAAAATAACAGTCTATGTGTTATTCCGGACCATATACTATCATCCTGTCAAATTTCATTCAAATCCGTCCAGCCGTTTAGACGTGAAGAAGTAACAAACTCATACGCTCATATACACACACTCACACTTTATAATATTAGTGTGATATTGTGATGTCATTTTAGTGTGTGATTAGTGTGATGTCATATTAGTGTAAGTGTGATAGTGTGATACGTGTCGAAGCTGAAGAGCCATCTGGTCACCAACAAGCGGTACGAGCTGCTCACGGTGGAGACGCCCGAAGCCAAGAGGTGGAACGAGTGGATAGAAGCGGCCGAGAACAGCTACTACTTCACCAACACTTGGGTGTTCACCGAGTGCTACGTGTACAGGAGGCTGAGAGAGGGATGCGAGTTACAGTGAGTATCTCTGTCGTTATGTCGTGGTGGCGTAATCTTCGAACCGGCGGCCGCGACTTCGTTAGTAAGTTGGTGGGACTTGGGTAATAAATACTCGCGCTTTCCCGATCCCGTGGGTATTTTGGGAAAAATAGCAGGCTATGTTTTATTCCGGACCGTGCACTATCATCATGTCAAATTTCATTCAAATCCGTTCAGCCGTTTAGACGCAAAGAAGTAACAAACTCACTCATATGCACACACACACACTCACACTTTATAATATTAGTGTGATCGTGTGATGTCATATTAGTGTGATAGTGTGATGTCATATTAGTGTTAGTGTGATTAATGGTATACGTGACGAAGCTGAAGAGAGATCTGGTCACCAACAAGCGGTACGAGTTGCTCACGGTGGAGACGCCCGAAGCCAAGAGGTGGAACGAGTGGATAGAAGCGGCCGAGAACAGCTACTACTTCACCAACACTTGGGTGTTCACCGAGTGCTACGTGTACAGGAGGCTGAGAGAGGGATGCGAGTTACAGTGAGTATCTTATCTCTGTCGTTATGTCGTGGTGGCGTTATCTTCGAACTGGCGACCGCGTCTTCGTACACGTCGAGTTATAGTTCATTCGCGTTAAGAAAATAGTGACTCATCACCGACTGCCGGCCAAGCCACACCCCCTAGCCAATTAAAACGCTATAAATTATAATTTCTAGCGTTTTAATTAGCTAGGGGGTGTGGCTAACGCTAGAAATTATAATTTCTAGCGTTTTAATTGGCTAGGGGGTGTGGCTTGACCGGCAGTCGGTGATGAATCACTATTTTCTTAACGCGAATGAACTATAGTTGGTGGGACTTGGGTATTAAATACTCGCGCTTTCCCGATCCCGTGGGTATTTAGGGAAAAATAGCAGGCTATGTTTTATTCCGGACCATGCACTATCATCCTGTCTAATTTCATTCAAATCCGTCCAGCCGTTTAGACGTGAAGAAGTAACAAACATACACACACACACACAAACTTTCGCCTTTATAATATTAGTGTAAATAGCAGCTTATGTTTTATTCCAGACCATACACTATCATCCTGTCAAATTTCATTCAAATCCGTCCAGCCGTTTAGACGTGAAGAAGTAACAAACATACACACACACACACACACTCACAAACTTTCGCCTTTATAATATTAGTGTGATAGTGTGTATAGTGTGATAACAAATATACACACACAAACACACTCACAAACTTTCGCCTTTATAATATTAGTGTGATATTGTGATTAGTGTGATAGTGTGATGATAGTGTGATTAGTGTGATAAGTGTGATCCGTGTCCAAACTAAAGAGCGAATTTCATTCGAATAACAACAAAAAATGGCATACTATAATACTAACTTTGCACCACTTTAGGATGTCAAATTTCAAAAATCCTTTCCAATTCAGTTCAAATCCCCGGTTCGAACCAAACATTGACAACCAACGACCGTGATCTCCCCTGCCCTGTGTCCTGGTGTAATCATCATCATCAGCCTATTGCAGTCCACTGCTGGACATAGGCCTCTCCAGTAGTTCGCCACCTAGAGCAAACTTCTGAAGGATATACCCATAATCGCCACGCTGGGCAGGCGGGTTGGCGATCGCAGGGCGTAGCTTCTCGCTTCGGTGACGCTGCTGCCCGTCATCGGCCTGTGGTATTTAGCTACGCTTTCCATCGCGATGGTTTTACCGCCACCAGTCGGTTTGCCAGAGCCTCGTTTGTTGTTCGGCAGGATGCACCACGGGCAGGTGAGGATGGCTTGGAGCGAAAAGGTGATAGGTCGCTTACATCCCCCTGGTGTAAACTTAATGGCATTCCCGACAAAAAAAATGTCTAATCTACTTTTTCGCAGAAAAAGCCTCCAAAAATTCGACCCGTTCGACGAACAGAAGGAGAAGGCGTTCGCGCACAGCTTGGAGCCCATGTGTATAGCGGCTGAGAAGGTGGTCACCATGCTGCCTGAGAGCGATAAGGACAAGAGGAAGGCTGACTTCATCACTCTGCTCAAGGTATCATCATAGGCCTCTCCAGCTGTTCGCCACTTAGGGCAAACATCTGGAAGAAATACCCATAATGCTCTTCGTCGCATGTATTGCGTGTGCGCTGTCGAGCGCCACAGACCGACAGCAAACGGAATAATTGCCTGGAATCTTTATAGCAATGTTTGAAATGAGCGGCGATGTGCATTTGTATGTAGATGCTCCCTGTTATTGTGTATGTAAGTGTGCCGACCTGGTGGATTGTTCCCGAATAATGAATAATAATTTTGTTACCTTCTCGACGGATTATGCACGTACCCGCAATAAAGTAGTAGTAGTTAAGTTTCTCATTGTAAGTGACTGTATGGTTTTTTAATGAGAAAATAAATATTCTTTAAACCTATAATGTCATCCATGGCTGTACAGGCGGGTTGAATTTTAAAGAAAGCATTTTACCACAATCATATGTTAAGTGATGGAAATAAAGAAGTTGTATCCATTATTCATAAGTAGTTTTTTTTTACGAGACAGGATTTATACTAATTCGGGAATCAGCCTGCCATGATTCCCTCTCGAGTCCATTATAAATTTGGTGTTAAATGTTTGTAATAATTGGCAATAATAAATTAATTTATTAAATTAGTTATTAATTTATTAATTAAATTATGTGTTTGTGTATATATTGTATTATTTATTTTATAATATATTATTTATTTTATCTTACTTTTCACCGTTTGCACTGCCTTCCCTTTTCTTTAGCAATTGTCCTCTACCTGAAGGTTGTCTGGAAGAGATCGCTCCCAGCGATAAGACCGCCTACATTGTACCTACGATATGTTTGTATACTCTTTCCTGTAAATGTTCATGTTTGTGCAATAAAGAATATCTATCTATCTATCTAAATTAATAATTATTTCGTTAAATTAATTATTAATTGAAATTTATTTATTTAAATTAATTTTCCAGCTGTGTCTATGGGCGAACAAGTGCGACTTGTCGTTGTCTATGGGCGAACAGGTGAACCTGAAGGGTGAGACGCAGGCAGCGCCGGCGGATGCCAAAGGTTTGTTTTGTGTTGATGTACACTAATATTATAAAGAGGAAAGATTTGTACCTATTTTTGTATGTTTGTAATTAACTGGCTCAAAAATTAGAGGGCCGATTTAAAAAATTCTTTCACCAATAGAATGCTACATTCCTTCAATTTGAAATAGGCTACATTTCATTTTGAAAAAAATTAGGGATCCTTGGTAAAATTTGAACAATGTAACCGAAGGTGTAGAAAAATGAGTCTCCCGTGCGAAGCCGGGACGGGCTGCTAGTTAGTAATAAAGAAATGGGTGTACGCTGTGTCATCATTATCAGCCTATAGCAGCCCACTGCTGGACATAGGCCCCTTCAGTTGTTAGCCATTTTGGGTCAACATCTGGAGGCTTTACCCATAATCGCCACTTCGGGCAGGCGGGTTGGCGATCGCAGGGCGTAAGCTCATGTTTCCGGTGACGCTGCTGCCCGTCATCGGCCTGCGGTGTATAGCTACGCTTTCAATAGGCTATTATGGCTAAAAATTGTAATTATGTCCGTCTTTTAGCTTATTCAAAAATAAAAGACGTATTTTTTTATTTGTTAATTAGATTAAAAATTACAAAGTTATAGCCCGTTGAAATTACGCGTGACGTCACTCGGCGAGGCATTTTTACGGGAGCGAGTGACGTCAAAGACTCCCATTCCTAACATTTGATGCCTTGTATCTTTGCTATTATTTGAATGAAAAAAGGAAAAATACGTGTCCAATACATTTTTATGTTCTAAAATACGGACTAAATATAATGTAATTATTTTGACCCCAAAAACATCCCTATTGTGATGGTTATACCGCCACCAGTTGGTTGCCAGAGCCTCGTTTGTTACTCGGCAGGATGCCCTACGGGTAGGTGACGCTTGAAGCGAAAATGGTAGGTTCCTCTATCAATATGGATAGGTACGTCTGTAGATATAATAGGGAATATGCATGAAAAATTGTTTCATGTACATATTTACTAATTTATCGTGAAACAGATAAAAATATACTACGACCAGTGGAAACAAAATCAAAATTGGTTGAAAAATGGGCGAGATACATTCGTTGAAAGTAAATATATCCGTCTCTTTCACGCGAAACAGATTTTTCTATAGAGTTTGTACGGCGCGCATGGTACGTGACGTCATCCGCCACGTCGGATCTCTCTGTCTAAGCAACAACTTTAACGCTTTATAACTCGCTTAATAGAAAAGATAGTTTAAAAATTCTTCGACATTTATGTATCTGGAAGATAAAAGATCTCAATAAATCCATAAAAAAAGTCATGCATATTCCCTATTATGTGCATGTCAGAGCATTTTTAATTAATATTTATTCATTTACAGCTGGTAAGGCAGAAAGCGCGACCAGTGCCACGAGTATGAAGTCGGCTCAAGACGGACCCGTCATAGACCCGCTGCAAATGATCATAGACTTTAAAGATAAGGTGAGTTGAATCATCACACTCTTAATAAAATAATAAACTTTGACAAGCTCGGTGGCTCAATTGGTAGTGACCCCTGCCTTCTGAACCAAGGGTCGTGGGTTTGATTCCCACCCGGGACAAACATTCTTGTGATGAACACTTGTGTTTGTTCCGTGTCTGGGTGTTTATATTTGTATTTAAGTATTTATTTGTGGTACCTTCGTTGTTCTGATACCTATAACACAAGTGCTTAAGCTACTTACTTTGGGATCGGAGCAATGTATGTGATGTTGTCTAATATTTATTTATTATTTATGTGAATAAACGGTCCTATAGACCATTATCATATGGGACCGTTTAAGAGTTTTTCGTGGCTCGCGCATCGGTTTTGCGGAACCAACTTTCTGCGACAGTCTTTCCCAACAGCTACGACTTGTGAGCCTTCAAGAAGCGAGCGTACTCCTATTTAAAAGGCCGGCAGCGACCCTAAACACGATTTGAGTTGCGGGTGTCCATGGGCGGTGTCGACTGCTTACCATCAGGCATCACATTTGCTCGTCTGCCGCCTCTTGCATAAAAATAAATAAAACAAAAATAAGGTTGTTATATTATTAAGAATACTATAATTATAATTTAAATGATTTTAAGGGTTCCGTAGCCAAATCGCATCGAGACCCTTATAGATTCGTCATGTCTGTCCGTCCGCGTTCGTATGTCACAGCCAGTTTATTCCGAAACTATAAGAGCTACATTATTGAAATTTGGTGCGTAGATGTATTCTGTAAACCGCATTAAGATTTTATTGCGGTTTGGTTCGATTGATTTGAATGAGATCTAGACAGTAGTATTGATTTTAAACTTCATAAATCAAATTACCTAATTTTTTTCATTCAATCAACTCAAATATAATAAAAAATAAAGAAAACATTAATTTAGTTGTAGCTGTGTAGTAGTACGGAACTACGTGCGCGAGTCCGACTCGCACTTGGCCGGTTTTTTTAATCTTTTCATCTACTTAACCTTTAAGGGGGATACATAGTTCTAAAAGAATATAAGTTCTAAAACCAAATAATAGACCCATTTGTTATAATGCAATATGGAATTAAATCCCCATTATAATAATATGTATTTGTTTCAGGTGCTGGTAGACGATTCTGGTAAAGCTGTTGACGCGATCACGGCGAAGGCAGAAGCGATGGCCAAGGCTATTGAAGGGGTGAGTTATGTATTTATTGTTGTTACAATATGTACAATGTCTATACATTTGTTTAGTATAAAATACTTAGGGTTGGCAATACTGATCTAATGTGTTTATGGTTCTTGTGTTTTTTTTTTTTTATAGTGGCTCGACATAGTGGCTTCCCTACGCCTGATGGAAAGCGAAAGAGAAGCCCAAGTCGCTCTGACAACGGGCAAGTAACTGGTCAGTTACTTGTCAGTTGCCACCGCCATGCCGGCCCAACCCTAACCCCCCACGAGCTCCGGAAACCCTACTCACCGGCAGAAACACGACCCAGAGGTCATTTGACTGCGGTATTCTATACGGTGGAGGTCCTTCCCCGGACGGGCGGCTCAATTCGAGCGAAGATTCGCTATGCCCTACCTTGTCTATAATTTGTCTATGCCTCTGTCTGTTCGCTATAAACCGTCAACGGAAAGTAACCGAAATAAAACAGCTTGATAAAATCTCTGCGTTTATATTTAAATAACTTCAATTGTATTACCAAGATAAGATACAGCATTAAACGTAAAACATCAGGCGGGCCGTAGGCTTGTTTGCCACCCAGTGGTATAAAAAAAAAAACATATAACAAACTAGCCACCCCGCCCCCGGCTTCGCACGGGTGCAATTTGTCTTATTCCCGTTCCCGTGGGAGCTCGGGAATTCCCTTTCTTAGTGCACCTCTACGGTACCTAAGCCACGTCCCTTCCAAATTTCAAATGCCTACGTTTAGCCGTCTAGGCTGCGCGTTGAAATGTCAGTTTCTCCTTTTATATATTTAGATAGGCTTATTAAGTCTATCCTTACAATTTCAGGGAATAGTGTTATTTCCAGGATCAAAATACTTATATTTAGGCCGTATTTTAGATTATAGAAAAATTTTGGACACGTATTTTTCTTTTTTCGATGAAACCAAAAATAACAAAGATACAAGGCATCAAAATTTAGGAGTAGGAGTGTTTGACGTCATTCTGTTCGACAAAATGCCACACGGCGTGACGTCACGCGTAATTTTAACGGGCTTTAGGGAACGTGCACATCGATGGTGCTGCCAACTGGTGTCATAAATTTGAATGTTTTACCCTAGTTTACACTACGTAGTGCTGCCACCTATAGTTTGTGCATGGTCCCTATAATCTTCTAATTTCCAAAATAAAAAAATACGTGCCTCTTATTTTTGAATAAGCTAAAAGACGGACTTGAGGACTTGACGGATTTTTAAAAGTGATCTAAAATAGCAGTGGGAAATAAAATTATATGTGTAGTTACGTCTCCTCCTGTCTGTGGTATTTTTCATAGACATGTCTATGTGTCTATGAAAAGTGTGTGTCTATGCGCGAGCTAGGCGACTGTCCTCGGGAAACGCGGTAGTAGTATATAATTTTTAAATATAATTACAGAACACGACGTTCAAATTCCAATGCAGTTGCCATAGACTGGCCACTCTGTATGGCATGCCGCTCGCCAAAGAACCGGTTTGCCATTCACATACCTTTTTAGTGTAGAATAAAATTATTATAAGTACTTCTGCTTCTTCTAGTAGATTCAAGGTTTGATTCGTAAGGTAGTTTCCATAGAGAAACATCGACTTGAAACATATTATGTATAGTGAGTCTGTTTTCTGTATCAATAGTTTTAATATTGTATTTTTACTTAGATCTACTGATTATTTATTTAGATAGAGTACTGTAACTAGTTTTCATATGGTATTAAGGCACATGACGTAGTGGTAAAATGCTTGTCTTTTTTACATTTACGATAGTTTTGAAAATCCAAATCCAATCAATCCAAATCGCCAAATCTCTCAGTGTGGGTCGGCTTCCCAAACTGAGAGATTTGGCGAGGGCTAAGCTTTTACACAGAGCGACTGCCATCAGACCTCCGCAACACTTAGGGTAAGCTATACTCATTCCCAGTTTAGGCGTCAGAGTTATCATCATCTCTGATATGATGTGACGACTGCTATCTGAGTTGGTAAAGATAGCACCCGGGACCAACAGCTTAACGTGCCTCCCGAAGCACGGAGGAAATCGGTGTCAAATTTTGGTCACCCATCATCGGATTGACCGCGCCAATGGTTGCACAACGTTGCGATCATTGTTAAGCGAACAAGACCGCGGCGCCACCGAGCTGTCGTCTGATATTTATTTAATTAACTGTACCACCGCACACAGGCTCCCAAAGACTCTGCGCCGCCATCCAAGTCGGCCTCCAGTACGTCGCCCCCCGCGCCCGCGCCGGCCGAGCCTGAAGAGGGCGAGGAGGCTCCCAAGATACCCTGCCCCGCCAAAATGGTGTTGCCACAGTCCGTCATGTTCGGTGAGTTTGTACAGCGGCTCTCAAACTTTGGGCTCGTGTGACCCAGTGGAGATTTTTGTTGAGTTTGTACCGTGATTCTGAAAATTTTGGTGTGTACCACTTTATGAAAGTTCCGAGTTCTTGCAACAGATGGAGCCAGTCACTCACTGCGACCGACCGCCGTTTTTCTTGAATAACTGGACCGATTTTGATTTATAGTAAAACCGTGAAGACAACAATAGAGATGTTTTGGGGGTCAAAATAATTAAATTACATTTAGTCCGTATTTTAGATCATAAAAATGTATTGGACACGTATTTTTCCTTTTTTCATTCAAATAAAAAATAGCAAAGATACAAGGCATCAAAAGTTAGGAGTGGGAGTCTTTGACGTCACTCCCTCCCGTTAAAATGCCTCACCGAGTGACGTCACGCGTAATTTCAACGGGCTATAACTTTGTAATTTTTAGTCTAATTAACAAATAAAAAAATACGTGTCTTTTTGAATAAGACGGACTAGTTACAGTTTTTAGCCATAATAGCCATTGTAGGAAATTAGATTCTCTACAACTTTGGTCCTCACAAGTTTTCTTCTATGGTAGAAAATCAAATTTTGAATAATTTTGGTTCCCACCTTTTTTACCCCAAAATCAATATTTTGGGAATGAAACCTGAAATACGCGAAAAATTTAAAATATTATCATTATCTCCTATGTTCCACGTTTCACGTTTACCGTAAAATAATCGTATATTACCAACTTTTTCGGTAAAATTACGTAATTTCGCAAAGCTAACTGCGATAGGCCGATGATGTTGATGAACTGTCGAATTGTGCGACCGTAAACTTAAGAAAATGATGTGAAATTGGTCTTATTATATTCATTTTGTTTTCAGATATCGTATGCGACAATGCTGGTTACGAGTTGTTTGCTGACCTGTGTTTAGCACTCTTCCTAGTTTCACAGAAGATTGTACAAAAGGTAATATTACTATATGTATGTAGATATCTATTTAAGTATTTTTATTGCTGTTTATGGGATGTAAGGGAGCGGCCTATCATCTTTTCGCTCCAAGCCAACCTCACCTGCCCGTGGTGCATCCTGCCGAACAACAAACGAGGCGCTGGCAACCGACTGGTGGCGGTATAACCAGCACAATTGAAGGCGTAGCTAAATACTAAAGACCGATGACGGGCAGCAGCGTCACCGGAGCGAGAAGCTACGCCCTGCGATCGCCAACCCGCCTGCCCAGCGTGGATTATGGGTATATCCTCCAGATGTTTGCTCTAAGTGGCGAACAACTGGAGAGGCCTATCTCCAGCAGTGGACTGTAATAGGCTGATGATGATGATTGCTGTTTAATTTTATCCAACTTTGCAGCACGCTACCTACATTTATTTCTGCTTAGCCCAATAGTTGACTGGTGGATACCTAATATTTATAATATTGTAATTTTGTTGTAGGTCAGATTTCACGTGAAGAAAATACCATGGTTTGTGTCCGACGTCACACCTAGAGATTTTAAGTAAGTTTAATTAAATATAATATTGCTTGCCGAAGCTTGTGCAACTAATGGCAACTAATAAATTTACTTAGATACCTTTTTTATAAATACATATTACACGTAGCAAACGCCCAGGCCAACACAAAAAGTTCACTAGCTCTGAAGCAAAGTGGTCGTCATTTTGTGGTTTAATTTTGCTTATTTATTATAAAATAATATAATAAATGTTTGTTTCAGATACGTAATAGATCAGTGTAGATCTGCTAGTTATAAGAGAGAAGTGCCTGTGGAACCGAAGCCGGGTGAGTCATTTTGATCACTCAGAATACCATCTACATCAGCCTATTAACCGTGACTTGGAGGAGACTTGGCAGCGTGGCGATTATGGGTATATCCTCCTGATGTTTGCCCTAAGTGGCGAACAACTGGAGAGGCCTGTGTCCAGCAGTGGACTGGAATAGGCTGATGATGATGATGATGGGGGGAGTCATCAGTCAATTGATCATGGCACTACTCGACGTGGCGGCAGGCCTATCTAGCCATTCGCCATTTCTTCCAGCCAAGCCAGGAATGCCCTTCCAGCTCATGTGTTTCCTTCCTCTTACAATCCTGGGTTCTTTAGGCGGGGCGTGAAACGGCATCTCAGTGGGCCTTCAGGGTGAGGGCGACAGGCGCAATGGGTTTGCTCTATTGTGCCTGTCGACCTAACTTTTGGACCTCACGACCGCTTACCATCAGGTGGAGTGAGGTCATCCTGTAAGCTCTCCTTATAAAAAAAAAAATCTAGTAACTTTACCATCAAAATCCATCCATCTATTCATGGCTGAATTGTATGTTTGCTGCCTATTCAACATTGTCTAATGTGAAAACTAGCAGTGGAAACTTTAGCTGCCAATGTGTAGTTCATTATGTTTAATGTAAATGTAATATTATGTGCTGTGTGTTTCCTTAATAAATAAATAAATAAAATCTTACGCGCACACACACTACGCACACGCATATACACATTTAAGAGAGGCAGGGCATAGCGAATCTTTGCTCGAATTGAGCCGCCCGTCAGGGGAAGGACCTCCACCCTATAGAATACCGCAGTCAAATGACCTCCGAGTCGTGTTTCTGCCGGTGAGTAGGGTTTCCGAAGCTCGTGGGGGGTTGGGGTCGGGCCGGCATGAAGGTGGCAACTGACAAGTAACTGACCAGTTACTTGCCCGTTATCACAGCGACTTGGACTTCTCTTTCGCTTTCCATCAGGCGTAGGGAAGCCATTATGTCGAGCCACTATAAAAAAAAGGAAATACATACATATCATACACACACACATACATGTATATACGCAATATTCATACATACTACGTATACGCATGTTAAGTAATGTAATAATAAGCCTCCCTATGGCCTTTGGCCGCTGACCTCCAAGACAATTTACTTTTAGAATAGAATAGAATATATTTATTGCACCATGTGCATAGATAGTGTACATAACAGGGTATACTTACTAACTAATACAACATAGATTATTTAAGGGTATAGCAACATTTATGGTGTTGGAACATTAACACTTTTTAAGTAAAATAATAGTTATATTAGTTAAACACATTTTACACAAGTACATTGTCGTTTCAGATGCTGAGCCGGGAGCGGAACCCGAGCCCCCGCGCAGATAGGCGCCAACGACCTGCATACACTCGGGGACCAGTGGCAGGCGCTCGTCGACGACGGGACCTTCATAGTCATGGTCATCATCATCAGCCTATTGCAGTCCACTGCTGGACTTAGGCCTCTCCAGTTGTTCGTCACCTAGGTCAAACTTCTGGAGGATATACCCATAATCGCCACGCTGGGCAGGAGGGTTGGCGATCGCAGCGCGTAGCTTCTCGCTCCGGTGACGCTGCTGCCCGTCATCGGCCTGTGGTATTTAGCTACGCCTTCTATGGTGATAGTTTTACATTGAATATTAACCCGCAGGACCGCAGAAAACATACGAACTAAATACTTTTTAAATATATTCTTCTTTCTTTCTTTTTTAACCTGTGCTGTCCCACTGCTGGGCAAAGGTCTCCCTCAAATCGTTCCAAATTTCTTTAAATATAAATATATTAATTAAGATTAATTTTTACTCCCTTATCCTGCTCGAAGGACCACAATTTAAAACTGTATATTGTATTTGTCCACAGTGCGACGACTTTTGGACGTCACCCCACGTGTACAAAGACATGAAGAGATACGACTACAATTTGTATAGAAAGCTTCAGTACGCCATAGCGGTGCTGTTCAAAGGGGACTTGAACTATAGGAAGCTGTTGGGAGAGAGGAATTGTAGTTCTGTACTCGGGTTTGAGCCGGCTTTGCAAGGTATGTTTTATTTGTATTTTTTTTTTATATATATGTCACCGGAAAATAGCAAGAATCGTAAGTTGATAACAATAGGAAATTTCCTAGGTAGTTGATTAACTTACGGAATATAACAAACGGTAGTTGAAATGTATTACATATTTAACGCAATGGATTTCAGTTAGTTGATCATCTTACGGTAGCCTGGCAGTCATTTCAGTCAGTTATTGAACTACGTAATTGTTACGAAATTTTAGATAATATGTATATAAATACTAAAATTATCACTGGATAATTAGGGCCGGCTTTGATTTGGCGGGGCGTCCACGCTTTCTTTTTTGCCCTATTGGAATCATTTTTGCCTCCAAAGGCGGCGTTGTTAATTTTGACAAAGCCCTAAGGCAAAACCCAATATAATGTTGACAGGTATAAACGCCTGCCGCCGTTTTCATTATATTATGATTTCCAAAAATAAAAAAGGATTCCCTAATATTTATTTTAGTATATTCGATTTAAAATTACAGCTGCTCGTTAATTATAGCCAGAAAGTGTTTTTTTAGATGGAAGTCTACAGTAGCCATAATAATATTATTTGCTATCCGACTGTCAATATTAGTCGCCATGTCATTATTTTTAGTACCCCACCTATAATTTCAATCGCCATATATAAAAAAATACTACCAAGAAGTCGCAGCCGTTATTTAGTTTTTTATAATACTTTGCAATTGCTGGCTATCCAATATAATTGAAGCCAAATTATTTAAACATTGCCCAATTATATTAGTAGATGCCAATAGGTTAATACCCTCTTAATTTTTCATTCGCCTCAATAATAATAAGCATTTAATAATTTACGATTTTGACACAAGTAAAATCATCCTCAAATGGGCCAATCGTTGCTCAATGTACGATGCACCATTACCCGTAACTTAATACACTGTGTCCAAGACATTAAACTTATTTTTTATTATAAAAAAGAAATGTTATGTCAACTTCCTCTTCCGGTCTGACCTCCGGTCTAGTAATACGCATTTTTTAAGCTCTTTCGCAATAAAATTATTATATCTTCAACGCCAGCCTTTTTATCCACAAACCAGCATCTACAGTCCGCTACAGTCTCCGACATGGTCCAACGACCCGTGAAATTATTAGAAGGTGAAGATTTATTGCAATTCAATTAGAAAATTCAAACAGACGCGCGCTTGGGGTCGCCATTTTGTGCTGCAATTCCTGGTATGAAAATTTTCGCAATATAATTTTACAATCAGCATCAATTTACACTGATTGTACGAAAATTATAACCGCAAGGATTCGACAACCAAGCATTTATTTTCAAGACGGACAAAATATCCCGCCAAGCAGTGTGCACATTTATTGAAGGATTGAAAAGGAACGCATTTTTGCCGCTATCGCCTCAAGCCCGCTTGTTATTGGACGTCGCGTCGCCCCCTGCTGCCATCTACGCGTTTTTGTCTTGTCTCGTGCCCCGCTTCCCGCGCGGCTAACGTCAACAAGTTTGGATTTTCGTTGAAAGAAAGTTTGATAATCTCTGTGTGTAAAAGTTTATACAGTGTTACAGTTTTATATCTTTGTAACTAATAATTTGTACTTAGTGTGTGCGTAGTGTGTTACGCAAATTGTTATAATGTCAGATCTCAAAGCCTTGGTGGCAGGTCGAGGCTACATAAAAGCCTCAATAACCCGACTTAATAATAACTTTAACAGAGAAGCATCCCTAGCCTGTGAAATTGAAATAATAAAGGCAAAGAGGATGCGTTTGGTCGAGTTGTTTCAACAATATGAGGAGTTTTGCATACGCATAGCTTCCATGAACTCTGATGACACCGAAGACCCAGGCCTAATAGAGGACACATATATCCAGCTTCTGGGTAGCCTGGACGCAGTCATCAATCATAAAAGCGTAAAAAACTCTTCCAAGGAGTGTTGTGTTAGTCATAATACTAGCTCTGTCAAGTTGCCAAACGTAGTAATACCAACTTTCAATGGTGAGTACTCGGAATGCTATGCGTTTATTAGCATGTTTACTGCCATGATCCACAATAACTCTTCATTGTCACCGGTTCAAAAGTTGTATTACTTAAAGAGCTTCCTGAGTGGTGAACCACAGTTAATTATTAATAATTTGCCACTGCAAGAGGAAAGCTATGTTGAAGCACTTAATTTACTCAAAAATAGGTATGATAACAAAAATAAAATAATACAAGATCATATCTATATTTTACTCGACTTGCCTACTATTTTTAGATCAAATGTAACAACCCTGCGTGCATTTATTTCAGATGTTAGGCAACATTTGGCAGCTCTCAAAAATTTAGGTGAGCCTATTGACAGCTGGGACTCCTTAGTTCTTTGCATTTTGTTCAGGAAGTTAGATATCCAGACACACCGTGCTTATCAAATGGAGAGGGATAGCAAGACCAAACCCACAGTGAATGAATTTTTAGAATTCCTGGAACATCGTGCACTCTCCTTTGAGAATACTGAAGCTGGTTGCCGGAAGCCTCAGCCACCGCGTTTAGCAAGTCACACAGTAGCTGTCAGTCCTACATCAGAATCACCATCATCATGCCCTTACTGTAAGTATGCACACAGATTATACAAATGCCCTAGCTTCAAACTTGCACCCGTGAAGAGCCGCTTAGAGTTTGCATCAACAAAAAACTTATGCTTTATTTGTTTGAATCAACATACTAAGCGAAAACGTAAATGTTATTTTCGATGTGCCACTTGTAATAGTAAGAAGCACAATACATTACTCCACTATGAGGAGTCTAAAATTGTAGAAAAATCTCCCTCTGTGTCCTTGTCAGCCTCTATCCAAAGCTCTGTTTTGGTACCTACTGCACGAGTAAAGCTTATAGCTCAGTCAGGTGCCACAGTCTATGCAAGAGCTCTACTAGACAGCGGGTCACAAGCTTCATTTGTGACACAACAGATTGTGGATCTATTGCAAAGATCTCCGCAGAAGTCTAATACATATATATCAGGCATATCTAACAAGGAACAGTTCATAGAGAAATGCATAAATATTGATGTGCATTCCATTGTCCATCCATTCAAGACAAATGTCAATTGTCATATTGTGGATACTATAACAACTAGATTGCCTCAAAATAAAATTGATACATCAAAAATTGCATTCCCTGCTGACTGCAAGCTTGCCGATGAATCTTTTAGCATGCCAGGTGATGTGCACATTTTGCTTGGAGCTGACATATTTTTCCAGGTCCTGCTTCATCTGCCTGAAGGAGAAGATGCCAGCATCAACGAGCGGATTCCTGCCGCATCAACATCTCCTGATCAACCTCGCATAGTGCACACAGCCTTCGGTCATGTTGTTGCCGGTCGCAGTCATGTTGTTGCCGACTCCACTAGGAGCAATAAAAAGGTAATATCATTATTTAGTAGGGAATGTGATAGTTCTATTAGTAATCAATTGAGTGCTTTGCGGGATACTGAGAAGGTTCCTGAAATATTTCCCGAGAAATTGCCCGAACATGATTATTGTGAAAATATCTTTCAGGAAACCACTAAACTTGAGAACAACAAGTATTCAGTCAAAATGCCTATTAAAGTCCCACTAGATCAAGTAACTTCAGTACTAGGGGATTCATTTCACTTAGCATATAAGAGATTTCTCAAATTAGAAAAGAAATTACAGAAAAATAAAACTCTTTTCACTGAATATAAAAAGTTTATAGATCAGTATGTAGAATCATCTCATAGTGAATATCGTGACATCAATAGTTATGATTGGTCTAAGGATTCAGTCTATTTCATCCCTCACCATGCAGTAATTAGATGATTAGATTTTGATGGTTCAATGCTCACTAACAAAAGGATATCACTAAATGATATTTTACTTCATAGCCCTGTGGTACAAAATAAATATCAATGACGTTTACCTTTTCTCAGATTCCAAAATTGTCTTAGCCTGGCAGAGAACTGATGTCCTCAAGTTAAATAAGTATGTTGCCAACAGAGTTAAATTAGATAATTAATTAATTAAGCCTTAGTAGAGGTCTTTAGCCTCACGAGATTGAGAACCATGACTCTGCATGGCATGGTCCATTATTTTTATTTGATAAAAAATATTCTTTTCAATAAATCTCACTTTGTAACTAAACTACCCGAATTAAGGGGTAATAAATTGAATATGGTATGTGCCTTAGCGACCACTAGCGCTCCGTTAACCGCCTATTAAAGTTTTGGTCAAAGACAAACCTGTTAACGTTTTGGTCTATAACCGTGACTATGAAGCAGCATTTGTGGAAGCACTGAAGTAAGCATAATTTAATTAGATCTATTACAAAATAGGCCTAAATGGCGTTCGATAACTCCAAATGTTACTGTTGACAGTTTGGTAATATTGCGCAACGATAACACTGCTCCTTTGGAATGGCCTATGGCTCGTGTCATAAAAGTCTTTCCCGGTAATGACGGTAAGTGCAGTAGAGGTGCGTACCGCGAATGGTCACTCGATTTGTGTCCAAAAATTTGTATTTTACTTACATCTAAATTTAGTTATTTTACATACCTGCTCACCAAGGCTTTATGTCTAAACAGTGTCTTAGGTATATTTAAGTTACATTTTTTATGTACCTAGTTTTATCTTACCTTACATACTACCTAATGATTTTTAACTTTAAGTAACTAGCTTTATTTGTAACGCTATGTAATGTTACAAGTAACATGACTCTTTGATTTTTAATCTAACTAAATGTGTACCTACTTAGTTACTACATATCATTTCAATTTAATGTTACTTATAGTGATAACCTTATTTATGTTTCATATGCAAAAATGTATAAATAAGCTCATTTTTATTAATTCAAAAATGATATCGGCTAGTTTATAGAATATTCGATTCTTTTTTAACTAGTACCCTATAAAATGTTTCGTTTGTGCATATTGTTATTCAACTTTTCGATGTTCTAATTAATTAACTCATTGAACTAGATTTATTAGTTGTGTGGCCTTAATTTATGTAATTCTTTGTTTTTTTTTTGAGGCTCGCAATATGTCCAAGACATGAAACTTATTTTTAATTTTAAAAAGAAATGTTTTGTCAACTTCCTCTTCCGGTCTGGCCTCCGGTCTAGCATCACGCATCATGGCTACTATGGACAAATAAATTCATTCTTCTTCTTCAAACCAGCCTTTCAATCCACAAAACCAGCATCTACAGTCCGCTACAGTCTCCGACACACTGTTCCCTGATTGGTTGCCGGATAACGCCACGCGAGCCATTGAACCAATCAACGTTCACCTCACCTTCGTCGGATGATTTTACGGCAAGACCCCGTAAAATGATCAATTTACTAAAATACATACATTTTAACTGCCGTTTATTATTTTCCGGAAGTTAATTAACTACCTAGGAAATTTATCAACGTACGATTCTTGCTATTTTCCGGTGACATACAAGGTGACTTTTTAATCACTATCCAATTTTTTTCTGGGCATTAGGTATCGCTAATAGAGAAAAAAAATTGTTCATTATTATTTTCACAACAAAAAATTTATTGTTCCGAACCTGTTATAAATTTCGCATGGTAACCATGTCTAGCGTAAATATTTAGTACGCAAAATGATAAATATCAAAGTACAAATTAAGGGTAAGACGGTATTACCGCGAGTACGAAATGGTATGTTGCAGCGACGTGCTATCCTATCTTCAGCTACGTAGAGACATCGCCAGTCTTAGTGTTCTCTATCGTCTCTACAATGGGGAATGCTCCGAAGAGTTATTCCAACTCGTTCCATCCTCTCCTGTCCACTCCCGAACAACACGTGCTGGACAGCGTTGTCATCCGCATACCATCCAGACGATGGTGGCGCGCACCAAGAGGTTCAGTTCCTCGTTCCTGCCCCGTGCCATTAAGTCATGGAATGCCTTCCAGCTCATGCGTTTCCTTCCTCTTACAATCCTGGGTTCTTCAGGCGGGGCGTGAAACGGCATCTCAGTGGGCCTTCAGGGTGAGGGCGACAGGCGCAATGGGTTTGTTCTATCAAGCTTGTCGACCTAACTTTTGGACCTCACGACCGCTTACCATCAGGTGGAGTGAGGTCATCCTGAAAGTTCTTCTTATGAAAAAAAAATGTACATGAGCAACACTGATCCTCTTCAACCAAACATTCAACCACCGATCCCCGTCGCTCGTTCCAGGGTTCATTCCCGCGCCGGTCCTGGCGCTGCGCACGGTCAAGGCGGACCTGATCTGCGGCCTGCCCAAGGGACGCGCAGACCAGCTCAACAACCTCGACCCGCTGTGGATGCAGAAGGGGGATTACGGGTAAGGACTGTGTGCTACTTTGGGGCAGGGCTTGGAATACCGGTAAAAATATGGTAACGTTACTTTGCCTGGCCGAGGTATCGATACTTTTTTAAGTAGCGATACCTAAAATAGCGGTAATTTATAACGTTATAAATTACCGCTACTTTCATAATGGTATCGGTAAAAGTATCGGTAAACGTTTAAACGTTACTTACTTAATTTTGGATTAAATTCATTCTCTGTCTCTATCGCTCCCACCCAACATGGTCTCATGCGTCTCGTGTCGCGAAGTTGTCGCTCTGCTATAGGTAACCGTGCGGAGCGACAACACAGCAAAGTAGCGTAATAAGTATCGTTACTTTTACCGGTAACTAAAGCAGCTATCGATACTTTTAACGTTATATTGCAGTATCGATACCTAAAACTTAACGTTAAGTTTACAGCACATATACGAGCTAGAACCAGGACCATCCAAGACCGAATATGGACTGAGGAAAAGGACTGTCGCCAAACTAAAATGGCCCTCCCGGCCATAAACAGGAAACTAACACAAAGGCTCCTCAAGCTGAGCAGGAGCAAACTAAGGCAGATCGTGGCGGTCATGACAGGCCACGGCCCCTTCAACAAGCATCTCCAAAATCTAGGCATCACGGACAGTCCACTGTGCAGAGCATGCCTAGAAACCGAGGAAACAGCCGCCCACATTCTGATGGAATGCTCTGGTGTGGCATCGTACCGGTCACAACACCTCGGTCAGCCTGAAGCACTCCGAGACGTCTTCAGCAGGCTGAAGAGTCTGCTGGGCTTCCTGGATGAGCTGGGCTGGCAATAGGCAACATCTTCAAGGATAGCATGGGCAGCCCACCACACGCAAAATAGGCGCTTTGTCGTCGAGTTGCGGAAAACGGCCCATTCAAACTAACTAACTAACGTTAAGTTTGCGTTCCGGTAAAAATTACCGTTATAATTTACCGTTAAAATTTAATATCGCTACCGACTTACCGGTAATTATTTTACCGGTAAAAAAGTAACACTATAAATTGACGTTACTTGCCGCTATTATAATGTTAAATAGGTAACGTTACCAAGCCCTGCTTTGGGGTTCCTATTAATAGGGATGTTTTGGGGTCAAAATAATTACATTATATGTAGTCGTATTTTAGATCATAAAAATGTATTGGACACGTTTTTTTCCTTTTTTCATTTAAATAAAATCAAAAGTTAGGAGTGGGAGTCTTTGTTAAAAATGTTTGTTTTGTCGTAAAAATGCTACTCCGCGTGACGTCACGCGTAATTTCAACGGGCTATAACTTTGTAATTTTTAATCTAATTTACAAATTACAAAATACGTGTCTTTTATTTTTGCCACACAGCGCCATCTAGCCCCAAACTAAGCCGAAGCTTGTACTAAAGGTACTAGGCAACTGATAAACTTACTTAGAGACGTTTTTTGTAAATAAATACATTTTATATACATTTAACACGCAGACCAATACAAACAGACATGTTTATGAACACAAATGCTTGTACTGTGCAGGAATCGAACCCACGACCCTCGGCTCAGAAAATAAAATTAAATACTTTTTTTCTGCAAATAGATTCACGAGTAATTCTTTTGCACGTCAAACTTTTTTTTTCCCTACTAGCATTTCGACGTGATAAGGATGAGGCCTGATGAGAAGAAGTGCCGCAAGAAACTCATCATTTTTGCCTTTTTTTCAAAAATATACATAATTCATCATCATCATCATCCTAGCCTTTTCCCGATTGTCTCAGGGTCGGCTTCCCAAACTGAGAGATTTGGCGAGGGCTAAGCTTTTACACAGAGCGACTGCCATCAGACCTCCGCAACACTTAGGGTAAGCTATACCCATTCCCAGTTTAGGCGTCAGAGTTATCATCATCTCTGATATGATGTGACGACTGCTATCTGAGTTGGTAAAGATAGCACCCGGGACCAACAGCTTAACGTGCCTTCCGAAGCACGGAGGAAATCGGTGTCAAATGTTGGTCACCCATCATCGGATTGACCGCGCCAATGGTTGCACAACGTTGCGATCATTGTTAAACGAACAAGACCGCGGCGCCACCGAGCTCCTCATAAAGAGAAAAATATACATAATTATCATACTTTTTCGCGAGCAGCTCATTATGTCCATCCATGTAATATTATCGTCTAGGAAGTCTTGTATTTTTTATTATCAATAGAAGGCAGAGGTCACTACCAAATGAGCCACCGAGCCAGTCATATTTATAGGCAAAGCGCTACTTTAACCCATTCTATAACTACCTTTATATTTCAAGTATCCTCTACCCTAAGGTTGTCTGGAAGAGATCGCTTACAGCGATAAGGCCGCCTAAATTGTGCAACGAGTGTCTGTTATACCTAGATTTAAGTCAATTGTATGGTGCGCAATAAAGAATATCTATCTATCTTTTCTATTCCAGGGTGATCCAATTCTGTCCTAAGGCGGAGCCGTTGAAGGTAGCGGACAGGCCGTGCCTCGACTACGGAGACACGTGCTTCGGCGCAGTCTGCCCCGTGCACGCCGATATGTGATAACTGTCAAGAAAGCCCTTTACATGGTCATTCCCATTTGCCCCTGTACTTTTGTCCACGGTGGACGATGGGAATGGTGCAAAAAGTCCAGTAACCAAAGAACTAAAATATTTGACAAAGAAGAAACAAATTGCGTGACCTCATCGTGCAAAAATTAAACCGACTTCAAAAAAAAACACAAACGACCAAAACTAAAAAGCGATAAATAACGTAAGTAATTCTATCTTTAATACATAATTATTTAAATATTACAATTATCACTTATTTTTGAAGTCGGTGCCAGCCAAACAAATAAATGTACATTGTCGTGTGGATTTGTCGGCCGCGCGCGTCATACAACAACAGTCTACGTTAGGTACCGAGAGGCTGGCACCGACTTCAAAAATAAGTGATAATTGTAATATTTAAATAATTATGTATTAAAGATAGAATTACTTACGTTATTTATCGCTTTTTAGTTTTGGTCGTTTGTGTTTTTTTTTGAAGTCGGTTTAATTTTTTGTTTAAAAATAATTTTATTTCTCTATTTTTAGTTGCGTTAATGTGCTGTGACCTTGAATAAAGGCTAATTAATGTCATTAAGAGTTTTACTTAGGAATGAAAAATTTTGCTTTAAGTCAAGTGAAGACTTTGCGATCTAGAATCAAGCATATCACTTACCAAATCATCTGCCCTATTAGCCTGCATAAGTACATACTACTACCTAGTTTAATATCGACCAATGTCAGTACTGTCCCCTAACTCCTAACCGTTAAGGAGTTCTGTGACTTCATCATCAGCACCAGATGTTGACGCCCGGTAGCATATACCTGAGTAAAATATGATTACGTAACAAAAACACCATCTGGGCATACAATTTTCGGTTGTTGCCCTCAATTTCTCCAGGATCCCATCATCAGATCCTGACTTGGTGATAATGGGACCACCTCGGAAGTGTCCTCTGTCGAACTGTCGAAAAATTTTTGAAATCCATCCATAATTGACGGAAATATCGGTGAACAAACATAAAAAAAAAAAAATATTATACATAGAGACGAATTGAGAACCTCCTCCTTTTTTCGAAGTCGGTTAAAAACAGAAGATCCCCCGCAAATGCAACTCCATGAAAACTAACACCAAAGGCCAGAAGTCCACCACCTACATAAATCTACCCATCTATACCTATATCCTATACTGGTTATAATGGTGTATATGTCACCGGAAAATAGCAAGAATCGTACGTTGATCAATTTCCTAGGTAGTTGATTAACTTCCGGAAAATAATAAACGGCAGTTAAAATGTATTATTTAACGTATGTATTTAAGTAAATTGATAATTTTACGGGGTCTTGCCGTAAAATCATCCGACGAAGATGAGGTGAACGTTGATTGGTTCAATGGCTCGCTTGGCGTTATCCGGCACCCAATCAGATAACAGTGTATTAAGTTACGGATAATAGTGCACCGTTAAATAGTACATTGAGCAACGATTGGCCCATTTGAGGACGATTTTACTTGTGTCAAAATCGTAAATTATTAAATGACTGCCAGGCTACCGTAAGTTGATCAACTAATTGAAATCCATTGCGTTAAATAACATATTTCAACTACCGTTTGTTATATTCCGAAATTTAATCAACTACCTAGGAAATTGATCAACTTATGATTCTTGCTATATTCCGGTGACATATACCAGGCTGGGCGTGGTCGGCCGGCGACGGCTTTCCGACCGTTCCTATCCCATCCCAGAGCGTGTCTCTCCTAACAAAACCACGCGTCCGCCGGTGTGCCGGTTTGACCGGATCAGGCACTGTGTCCTGGTGGTCTAATAAGATTTAGCTGGTGGGGATGGTTAAACGTGTGATAACAACCGAGTGTTGTCAATCAATCAATCAGTACGTCTCCCCAGAGAATGCCAGCCATCCCGATTCCTGGGCAACCTGCAACCACTCTCGACCGGCCACTCTGGTCAAGTCAAGCCAAGTTTTTACGTAAATAAATATTGCTCTGTGGTATGTCAATGTAATAATGGTACAAAACAATTATAGAAATAGAAACATTTACAAGAAATAAAATAAATTATACCTGCAATTACAAGAAAAAAAAACATTATAGCTGATCTTAATAGTTTATTATAAAATGAGCTTTATTAGTAATCTCTTAACTCCTTTCGATTTTCTCCAATACATTTTGTATCTTTTTATACCTGTTGGACTTTGACTATCATGATAAATTGATATTTTTTAATATAACGATCGACTAATAATAATTAGCTAAATTGTGTATGTATTAGATAGGATAATTGAAATTTGAAATATTATGTTTTGTGGGGCAATTAAAAAAAACTGGGTACGTCGTACAGCGATCCCCGAGCACGATCACCTAGCTTATATGAAGTACTCCCATTTTTCGTAGAGACATAGGAATCTGTTCCGAATTATTCGACATTGTAACGCTTTAAAATTTACAGTGGAATCTGGCGTACTACATCTATAACCCTTAAAAGGCTACTTTTAAAGTACATAATATAATATATTAATAATGAAATATGAATTACGCAATCTACACTCTAAGGTGCGACCCTAATGTGGCAGAATATACCTAATAAGCAGCAGATTCCAGTTCCAATTTTGTAGCGTTCCACTTTGCCCTACCAGTAGGGCGCCTTGAAGGGGCAAAGTGGAATGGAATATCTAAGGGGCAGGTTTTAATTCCTATTTCAGCTATGTTCCGATCTGTCGGCCCGTGATAACAGTACCATTTGTGATTTGCATATCAATATTTTTATATTTAATTTAATGTAATATAAAAGTCTTACCCAATTTTCTAGTTACTCATTTTTTGTTCATAATGTATAGTTACCTTCTGCTAAGTCGTATGGAATACATTATAGATTTTTTAAAACAAACACGAAAATGTATTTATTATTTAATTATACGAATGAACAGTCTACCTACCAATGAAGACAAATTTTCATTCGGAAATCCATTGAGGAAATTTAATATTTCTGCATAAATAATAATAATGTTACAATTAATTACCAATACGCTTTTATTCCTGTTACATTTTTATTGTTATTATTTGTTTTAGGCACAATGTTTCAATCATTTTTTTACTACATATTATTAAAACAATATATTTGTGAAACATTCATTTGGTTTTTATTATCAACTAGCTGCTGCTCGCGGCTCTGCCCGCGTGAATGTTCGTATAAAACATAGCCCATATGTTAATCTGATGTACAAACTATATTCCTGTAAAGTTTCATTAAAATCCGTTCAGTAGTTTTTGTGTGAAAGTGGAACAAACATCCATCCATCTATCCAAACAAACTTTCGCGTTTATAATATTAGTAGGATTGCCTTCATCATTCTTCATCAATGCATAGTAGGTACCTACTGCTTGTTTTCCTCGAGTGAGGACTTTCCTTGAAACCCTTATTATACTAACCGGTATCAGGGCACTGAATACCGGGTGGGCGGGTACGCTAGTTAGTAAGGCGCTTATTACACTACTCTGAAAATCGGTCCGTTAATCAGTTGATACGCGATAATCGCCCTAAATGTTATTACATTACGCGATAGGCAGAGCGGTTAGGTAGGCAGCCCGATCGTCCTAAATCGGGACACTTACCCTAAATCTTATTAGACCACCCTTATTCAAAGTTAGGGTTCCTGAATACCGGGTAGGTAGTGTAATAACTGCTTGAGCTCTGTCTGTCACTCTGTGGTGTGGTGTGATCCGCCTGTGATTGCTCTGGAGTTGAACTCATGGAAGTATCAAGGTTGAACTACATAAAACTGTCGATTGAAGGAGTCCGATGGCGATTGACATTGATACATTGCGTTCCATTACCCCCAAAAGAGTCAATAAAATTAATTTGTTACCCTATCTGTGCCATACTGACATTGACAGCTGTCAAACTACTCCAGCAGTTGCGAACTGTCGCGAAGTTGTCGTAATTTTATAACCAAACAATTTGTTTTTCTCTGATTTTAATGGATATTTACGACTAATTACATAATGTTTCCAACGATATTACGTAACGTTAGCACTCTGCATAAGCTCAAGCGTGTCAAGTGCTTAATTCCGACACAAATAAGAAAAATTCACGTGACTACAGGTTAGAAACTTTTAGAAGAAGTATTTGTGATCATTTAATTAAATAAAAAGGGATTTTGTGTAATTTTTGGTGTATTTTAGGTCTAAGACATGGAGAGTACGAGTGGCAGGATCCCAAATCAGAAGATGAGGTGTAAGTTTTTATTTAATTGTGCAATAGTAACTAAGTTTACACAAGTGATAAATTACAGTAATTGTGCGGATTTAAAATTAATATTCCGCCTGGGAATGATCAGGGTTGGTAATTAAAGGTGTCATCAATTGGTAGGTAGCCATGAAACTCTTTGGCCAGAGTCTGTGTTCCCCTATAGCTATAACCTACAGATTTCCAAGGCGAGAGTGAATCGGTTCTTGTTGGGTGAGTGCGCTAAATCCTAGGCTGTAACGTCGAGACGCAGCAGACGAGTTGGCGTCAAGTGCTACCCATTTACTATCACAAAATATGGATCTCGGTTAGAGCTGCGGGCGTCCATGGACGGTGTCGACTGCTTACCATCAGGCATCACACTTGCTCGTCTGCCGCCTCTCGCATAAAAAATTCGTAGTCATACAACAGGCCTCAAATCTAATGCAGTGGTTGTTATAAATAAAAAACTGTAAATTGTTTTTTTTAAATTAGAGTTTTTTGGCATGAAAGAGTCAACATCCGAACAAGTTTTGACATTTCTTTTTTTGCAAAATGAAGTATAGTCCTATGTCAAGCATAGGATAGGATAGGACTGCAAAAGGCTGTTTATGATGGTGATGATGAAGTATACCTTTGCCTATCTTAGATCATCATTTTCTAATATCTGTTAGGCCGTTTAAAGGGATGCAGGCTACTGAAAGCCCAAACTTAAACAAAGTATGGAGACACTAGTTGCTGCCCACGGCTCTGTGTCCGCGTGAATTCGTATTAAACATAGTCTAGGTGATGTGTTAATCCAATGTATAAGCTATATTACTGTGAAGTTTCATCAAAATCCGTTCAGTAATATTTGCATGAATGATTAACAAATATCTGTTCATCTATCCAACCAAACAAACTTTTGCATTTATGTATATTATTAGTAGGAAGTAGGATTGAAAGAGTACTGACATCCCACATAGTGCTGGCAAATAGTTTCCCACTCTTTTTAGCTTTCATCAGGAAAAGGACTACATATTGATTGGATTACTATGCTCATGTGGTTTCATGCATACAAATGTTTGTACTGTGCGGGGATCGAACCCACAACCCTTGGTTCAGAAGGCAGAGGTCACTGCCAATCTGCCAAATGAGCCATTGAGCCATAGTGTTCCGACAGTCTGACTATCTATAGACAATCAATAGTTGACTATCAATTAGCAACACTGGCGTCTCCCTAAAACAAGGCATTACACAAAATGTAGGAAGGAACTTAGAAATACTGTTTCAATTAAATGATCTTTATTTCATTTACTACATTCATATAATACTAATACTTTCTTTATTTCATATAATACAACTGTCTGTATAATAAATTTTAGATTACATTCTTTTTTTGTTAATTTTTAATTCGTGTCTGCTATCAACTTTATTCACTACTTTTAATCACATAATACCAATAATCCTTTGCATATATTTAAGTCATTGATAAAGGTCACCACTTCAGTGCATTGAGGCCAATCGCAGCCACGCTTCAGTCTGCGCTGCGACAGACAAATGCGGCCAACATGTCTATGGCTTGACGAAATTTCGATGGAGAACACACGCAATGCAATGCGTAGGTACCCAAAAACCTATAGGATTTTGGGCATTGTGCGTGTGCGACGCATAGCTTAACGTTTGTGAATACGGCCGACTGCATCGCAATTGTGCCGTCGACCTAACTTTTGGACCTCACGACCGCTTACCATCAGGTGGAGTGAGGTCATCCTGAAAGCTCTTCGTATAAAAAAAAAATTTTCATCGTGCATATGTCACCGGAAAATAGCAAGAATCGTAAGTTGATCAATTTCCTAGGTAGTTGATTAACTTCCGGATTATAACAAACGGTAGTTGAAATGTATTATTTAACGGAATGGATTTCAGTTAGTTGATCAATTTACGGTAGCCTGACAGTCATTTAATAATTTACGATTTTGACACAAGTAAAATCGTCCTCAAATGGGCCAATGGTTGCTCAATGAACTTAATACACTGTTCCCTGATTGGTTGCCGGGATAACACCACGTAAGCCGTTGAACCAATCAACGTTCACCTCACCTTCGTCGGATGATTTTACGGCAAGACCCCGTAAAATGATCAATTTACGAAAATACATACGTTAAATAATACATTTCAACTGCCGTTTATTATTTTCCGGAAGTTAATCAACTACCTAGGAAATTGATCAACTTACGATTCTTGCTATTTTCCGGTGACACATACATGTTCCATAATATGTAATGTCGGTATGTCGAAATATGCACAAATTGGGGTAAATGAGTTCTGGAGTGGATACTGCGTCTCGGCAAACGTAATGTAGGACGCCCTCTGGCCAGGTGGAGTGACGATTTGCGCAGGACGGCTGGCAAGTCAAGTGCTGGATGCGAGAGGCCCAAAATCGATCAAAATGGTGAACTAGTGAAGAGGCCTATGTTCAGCAGTGGACTGTGAAAGGGTTATGATGAAACTCGATTATCCCTTAGAAACAATCTTATTTGACCTTACGCTACACTAGCGCCTCTAGCGGCGAATCCACTCACAATATTCATTGGCCGCAATGCACAGAGTAACAGAAGTTCCTAATGCATAATTTGTTGTATGAGATCTTTAGTTTGCCGCTCCAATGTAATTGTCTAAACATGCTCATAACTTATGTCTGGTTGTGATGTGGTGGCCTCCTCTAGTTTATTGAGGTTGTAAATTATATCCTGAAATTAAAAAAAAATTATGTAATTTTTTTTTAACATAGTCATAGACAATACTGGTTACAGATGGGTGTCGTAGAAGACTACTAAAGGATTTGAGATGTATCTGGCCAATAGACTCCATACATTCCTATTGCAGTCCACTGCTGGACATAGGCCTCTCCAATTGTTCGCCACTTAGGGCAAACATCTGGAGGACTTAACCATAATCGCCACGCTGCGCAGGCGGGTTGACGATCGCAGAGCGAAGCGTTTCTCTCCGGTAACGCTGCTGCCCGTCATCAGCCTGTGGTATTTAGCTACGCCTTCAATTGTGCTGGTTATTACGCCACCAGTCGGTTGCCAGCGCCTCGTTTGTTATTCGGCAGGATGCACCACGAGCAGGTGAGGGTGGCTTGGAGCGAAAAGATGATAGGCCCTTACATCCCACCAGAAAACGTCATTACTCACCCAAAGATCTGTCCGCAACTGTCCTTTTAAATGTTTCTTTGCTACCGATTGTCTGTCCTTCAATTGATTAGTCGATCGGCATTCGTACGCCTGAGGCCAATACCGGCAGTCCAACCGGTCAGCGTCTGTCGTCATATCGGTAGCTCCTATAGGTCTCTGGTGTTCATTTGGCGTTATGTGCGATTGCCGCTTCAGAAACGAGCGGAGCCACAAGTATATAGGCGTCTCGGCGTCTTTGTTGTTGACGTAGGTGGCTTTAGCTGACTCTAGCATGCTGGAAAAGAGTTGCAATAAATATAATAATAAAATAATAACTAAAGACATGCCACGCTGGGCCACACAACGCCATCTAGCCCCAAACTAAGCCGAAGCTTGTACTATGGGTGCTGGACAACTGATAAACTTACTTAGATACTTTTTTTTGTAAATAAATACATATTATATACTCTTAGCGACTATTTCTGAGATTTAGTATGTGTCGTTGCTACTATTTCATGACTATTTTTTGGAACCTAAACCTAAACCTAAAGGAATTTACCGTTTGCTTGCATCAGAGGTGAGGATTACAGCTTGAACATCAAGCTGTAATCCTGACCAACCTATAGCTATACTCCGAAACTAAATGCGACTATTTTTTTTAATTATGCTACTATTTATGAGTTTTTCATGACTATTTTTTGGCATAGTCTAAATTCGTTTTCATTGAGGTTTCAGAGATGAGGATTACAGCTTGAAGCACACCTCATTTCGGATGCGATCCGGCAGAGAGACGCCGAGCATAGCCCTATATAGAACACTAGCTTTTGCCCGCGACTTCGTCCGCGTGTTTAAATTTATACACACAAAAGTTTTTTCCCGCTAACTCCCGTTCCCGTGGGAATTTCTCAAAATACAGCCATAACTAAACTTTATATTTACTAAGGTACCTGCATGCCAAATTTCAAGCGTCTAACTTAAGCGGTTTAGATTTTTCATACAAAAGGATTTTCCCGCTAATTCCCGTTCCCGTGGGAATTTCGGGAATTCCTTTCTTAGTGCACCCCTACGGTACCTAAGCTACGTCCCTTCCAAATTTCAAGTGCCTACGTTTAGCCGTTTGGGCTGTGCGTTGATATGTCAGTCAGTCAGTCAGTTTCTCCTTTTATATATATAGATGTCAAATAAATAAAAAATCGAGTATACAATAAAATGAAAGTAGGTACAGTACTTACAATGTGACGAGTCCTGCACAGATGAGTGCCTTCACAAGCGTGCCACTAATCATCTTGATTGTTTATTGGGGCAAGCTCACGGATGAACTGTGTCTTATCCCCCGCCGCGGCATATTTTATAGGGAACGTCTTATAAAAATGTTAAATTATTCATTAACGCGAATTATGGTGGGAAGTTATCTTTAGCAATTGGAATAGAAATTGGAACTTACGAAAGAAAAGATAAATGAGAATGTCAATCATATTTGTACTTATTGGTGTAAACCATTGTTGCGTAAATATATATTTGTGTGTGATTGATAATACGATGTGAGGACCCCATCGTTTTCGCTCCAAGCCAACCTCACCTGCCCGTGGTGCATCCTGCCGAATAACAAACGAGGCGCTGGCAACCGACTGGTGGCGGTATAACCATCACTCTTGAAGGCGTAACTAAATACCACAGGCCGATGTCAGACAGAGGCGTCTCACATCGGCCTGTGGTAAATCCTGTATTGGTAAAGAGGTGCTTTGACGAGTGGAATATACCGCCACCAGTCGGTTGCCAGTGCCTCGTTTGTTATTCGGCAGGATGCACCACGAGCAGGTGAGGTTGGCTTGGAGCGAAATGATGTTAGGCCGCTCCCTTACATCCCCGTTTATAAATATCTCTAACTACTCTGTAGCTAATTTCAAGTGTTTCGTTTTCAATAACAAATATCTATTGTTTACAGAGTGAATATTACCTACGTAGACAAGGATGGTAATAAGACGAAGGTGAGAGGCAAAGTCGGCGACAATGCCTTGTATTTGGCGCACAGATACGGCGTGCAGATGGAAGGTCAGTATCATCATCATCAAATCAATCATCAGCGTATTGCAGTCCACTGCTGGACACAGGCCTCTCCAGTTGTTCGCCACTTAGGGCAAACATCTGGAGGATATACCCATAATCGCCACGCTGAACAGGCGGTTTGGCGATCGTAGGGCGTAGCTTCTCGCGCCGGCGACGTTGCTGCCCGTCATCGGCCTATGGTAATTAGCTACCGCCTTCAAATGTGGTGGTTAAACCGCCACCAGTCGGTTTGTGACAGTTATACCGCCACCAGTCGGTTTGTGATATTTATGTCGCAGTCATCTGGTTGAATCTCCTATTCAATTGAATCGCTAGCGCGTTCATTGAATGACGACATTCAATTGAATGACTAGACCGAACGTTGACTAAACACGCGTCACTTAACGTCCAACTAGGTAGCGGATTGAAACATAGCCCTTTGAAAAGAGCGGACGTAAAAGCAGTCAAGTGATTGTAATTTAGTTCATTTTTTTCCCGCGCGGCGTTAGTAGTCACTAAAACAAATATGGCGTCGAACATGATCACCTGAGTGTTGATATTTTTTTGATTAGATTTACTTTAAACTGACTTTACGTAATAAAATAGTGTGACAGCATGGATTTACCTATTAATACGCCGCCTCCGGATACTTTTAAAGAAAAAATTAAAAACTAAAATTGAACAGTCGGCTTTTACCCATTCAACGATTATGCTAAAATGACGTTCAGTCAAGACGTTGAACGTTTCATTCAATAACTTGACGAGTTGTCCTTTAGGCATTCAATTAAATGTCGTCATTCAATGAACGCGCTAGTCATTCAATTGAATAGCAGATTCAACCAGATGACTGCGACATTTATACCGCCATCAGTCGGTCGGTATCTGATAATTCAATATCGGGCATTTTTAACTTTATCTGGTGCCTAGTACCCATAGTACAAGCTTCGGCTTAGTTTGGGGCTAGATGGCGCTGTGTGTTTTTATTATTAAATACTCACTTTCAGGCGCCTGCGAAGCATCATTAGCATGTACCACGTGTCATGTTTACGTCAGCAATGAATATTTTGATATGCTTCCGCCTTCAGAGGAAAAGGAAGACGATTTACTAGACATGGCGCCGTTCCTTAAGGAGAACTCTAGGTTAGGTAAGTTGAGAGACCTGATAATTATGAAGGAATCAAGTACACGCAAACGCAATGTACGTGGTGCTAAGGCAATTCTTCCGAACACTTTTTGCATAGCTTCTGAATTTTACTTTGTTTTATATCATTTTAAAGAGATAATATAAATGATGTAATATGACAAATATTGTAAAAAAAATTGGCATCTCAAATCGAGATCTGGGGTCGCTGCCGGCCTTTTAAATAAGAGTTCGTCCGTTTCTTGAAGGCTCCCAAGTCGTAGCTGTTCCACAAAGCCGAGGCGCGAGGCAAGAAGTTCCTTATAAAGCGTACAGTCGAGGATCGCCAACCGTCGAGATGAGGACGGAATTGAAATCGGTTACGTGTGGTGATTTACTAGAAACATTTACATGAACACATTATGTTCAGGACCGAACGTTCTCAAGCTGATGATGATGATGATGAATGACTGGCTCGGTGCCTCAATTGGTAGTGACCCCTGCCTTCTGAGCCAAGGGTCGTGGGTTCGATCCCCACACATTACAAACATTTGTGTGCATGAACATGTCTGTATTGGTCTGGGTGTTTTCTATGTATAATATGTATTTATTTACAAAGAAAAAATGTATCTAAGTAAGTTTATCAGTTGTCTAGTACCCATAGTACAAGCTTCGGCTTAGTTTGGGGCTAGATGGCGCTGTGTGGCCCAGCGTGGCATGTCTTGGGTTATTATTATTTTTACTTTTCAGGTTGTCAAATTGTGCTCACCAAAGAGTTAGAAGGTATGGAACTTCGGTTGCCGAAAGCTACGAGAAACTTCTACGTGGATGGTCATACGCCCACTCCGCACTGAGTAGCCTGTAGCATACATTATATGAATTATAATTAAGGTCTGCAAGATTTAATACCTTTGCAGATACAATCGACTAGCTGAGAATTAGGCTAGATTTTGATAGAATTGCAAGGACTTCACTAATTCTACAGGGCAGCGTGGCGGTGGCAACTGGCGAGTAACTATTTGTCCGTTGTCGCAGCGACTGGGGCTTTTTTCGTTTTTCATCAGGCGACAGGAGGCCACTATACCGCGCTACAAAAAAAAATTACCTTTCTTGGCAATGATTTAGAACTCTTTTAACACCATTGGATGCTTTGTAAAATTTAGGGGTTATTCAATTTAGTTTTGAAAATTTTGCTGTATGTAGCTATGGTGTGACGCCATTGCAAATTTGGTAAAAATTCAATCGTAAGCTCAATCTCATTCCCAAATCCAATTACAGTCCCAATCCCGTCTGCGTTTCCGATCCCGTTATCGTTCCCAGATCCATTCCCATACCCGTTCATGTTCCCGTTTTATTATTAGTCGTTCTGCTCATCGGGACAGACAAATCCAAAAAAATGGCTTTCAATCGAATTGAAATTAAACACAAACAGTAGTAAAATATAGGGACTATATTTTCTTTAAATATGTTTTTTTTCAGTCACATAGTTCAATATGTGAACTTCACATTAATATAGATAGATACAAATAAGTATAATACTGTCATAGTATACATTGCTTTTAAAGTACAATAGTGATGTAAATATTGTATGTATGTTGTTATTATCAGTAAAAATGTAAATAAATAAAGAGTTTTGTTGTTGTAATAAATAATTTACACATTTTCATTAGTTTCTTTTCAATAAATTACAAAATACTTAGTACATATCTAAATAAGGCCAACCATATATTTGGAACTTGCGTAGCTAAATACCACAGGCCGATGACGGGCAGCAGCGTCATCGGAGCAAGAAGCTACGACCTGCGATCGCCAACCCGCCTGTCCAGCGTGGCAATTATGGGTATATCGTCCAGAAGTTTGCCCTAGGCGGCGAACAGCTGGAGAGGCCTATGTCCAGCAGTGGACTGCAATAGGCTGATGATGATATTTGGAACAAAGCTTAAATCCATACTTATCAGCGTTCAGTCCCCAACCAGTGAAAACATTAATCGAATGCATAAATATTCTGTTTGTATTGGTCTGGGTGATTACTACATGTATAAAAAAAAGTATTTAAGTAAGTTTATCAGTTGTCTAATCTTGTACCCATAGTACAAGCTTCGGCTTAGTTTAGGGCTAGATACCGATGCGTGGCCCAGCGTAGCATGTCTTGGGTCATTTAATTTAAAACTAATTTATAATACAATTTTAATTGTATTTTTAAAGTGACTACTATTATGTCTCTCTAGTGATTGTTTATATGCAGTCCTATAAGGGCATTTATCACAGTACTTCATATTAGCTTCAGGGTTGTGCTTTACCAAGTGACTCCGCAGTGCTGACCGAGCCGAGGCCTTATAATCACATCCCGTATACTCACAAACATAGGGCTTACTATTCAAATGTATCCGTTCATGAATTTTCAAATTACTTGAATTATTCGTAGCGTAATCACATATTTTACACTTATTACTTTTCTCATCCGAATGTATTCTTCGGTGTTGTGTGAAATGTGACGCTTTCCATGTTCTGTATCCACATACATTGCATATGTAAACATTGGTATAGCACATTTTATGCTCTGATAATAAGTGTGCGGACATAAGGCTGTCATTATCAAACATTGCTCGGCATATATGGCAGAAACTCTTCAAATCGTCGACACTATGTGCTTTCTTCATATGTTCTTTCAAGTGTACAAACTCCGTGAATCTACTTTTGCATATGTGACATTTAAATTTGCTGTTTCTTTTATTTTTTATTACTTCTTTCTTCAGATTGTGGCCTTCCCGTGGATGTTTCGTTAGAACATGGCGTCTCAATGAATGTATGGTAAGATATGAGAGTGTACAGAATTTACATGCATATTTGCCAGTTTCATCTATTTCCTTAAACCAAGTCTGGTGTACTTTGATCTCCTGAAATAATAAATTTAATGATTATAAAATGTGTAGTATGCATCTGTAGTATGGTAGACAGGTGTACTGTACACTGTTGTTGTTGTAGATGACCACTCATCGAGCTGTAAAATTTTCTCACAAAATTTAGGTATAGAATACCGCAGTTAAATGACCTCTGAGTCGTGTTTCTGCCGGTGAGAAGGGTTTCCAGAGCTCGTGGGGGGTTAGGGTTGGGCCGGCATGGCGGTGGCAACTAACAAGTAACAGACCAGTTACTTGCCCGTTGTCACAGCGACTTGGGCTTCTCTTTCGCTTTCCATCAGGCGTAGGGAAGCCATTATGTCGAGCCACTATAAAAAAAAAGAAAAAAAAGGTAATGGACCCTACATATTAAACATTTAGTCCGAAATTGTTTTGTCAAGCGTAGTCATTTGAGATTTTGATACATCGATATAGCAACCTGTCCAACTCATGATTTGTCGATTTTTTGAGGAAAGAGTTTATGATATTCAAGCTATGGGCATTCATTTCGAATTGACTTCGAATTTCGAAAAGACCCATCTCTGTCACATAATGTTTTTTACTACATTTATGGATTTGAAAAGCTTACCACATTATGTGCTTGTAATTCATCATTGCATTCTACTCTATCAGATTCATTATTTGATATGTCTGTGCTATCGCCATGATCGATACCCTCGCATTCCACCTGGAAATAAGAAAATTACTATGTACAACTGAAAGGTGCATTCATCATCATCATCATCATCAGCCTATTGCAATCCACTGCTGGACATAGGCCTCTCCAGTTGTTCGCCACATAAGGCAATCATCTGGAGGATATACCCATAATCGCCACGCTGGGCAGGCGGGTTGGCGATCGCAGGGCGTAGCTTCTTGTTCCGGTGTGACGCTGCTGCCCGTCATCGACCTGTGATATTTAGCTACGCCTTCTATCGTGATGGCTATACCGCCACCAGTCGGTTTGCCAGAGCCTCGTTTGTTGTTTTGCAGAATGCACCACGGGCAAGTGAGGATGGCTTGGAGCAAAAAGGTGATAGGACGCTCCCATACAGGTGCATTCATTCAAAATTAAAATACTCAATGCAAATTTTAATCTGTAGGCTTTGACTCTTTCTGCAAACTCTTTCAGACTGCCAAGATAAGGGAGTTAATATGATAAGTTAAACTTTTATCTAGCATATTACAAGAACAATGTTTTATATTCAATTAGCAATACAACTATTTTAACTTTACAATATTTCACCTTTTTTAACCGACTTCAACATAACAAGAATACTGTACCTCATTGTTTGATTCCAATTCATTTATTTCCAAGTCTGATACTTCATCACCAGCACATTTCAGTTGCTTTGAGTCTTCATTTATACATACTGGATCTACATGGTCAAATTTTACCTGAAACCAACATAAAACATAATAAGGTATAAGATAAGTAAGACATTATTTAATTAAATAAATAACTCAAGACATACCACGCTGGGCCACACATCACCATCTAGCCCCAAACTAAGCCGAAGCTTGTACTATGGGTACTAAACAACTGATAAACTTACTTAGATACTTTTTTTTTGTAAATAAATACATATTATACATAGTAAACACCCAGACAAATACAAACAAACAGACATGTTCATGAACACAAATGTTTGTACTGTGTGGGAATCAAACTCACGACCCTTGGCTCAGAAGGCAGAGGTCCACTACCAAATGAGCCATCAAGCCAGCAGCAATTAATATAAAAAATTATATCTAAACCCCAAAGTTGTCCAGAAAGCTTCACTCATAGTGATATGACCGCCAACATTGTACAAAAATTGTATACTACACCAACAGTATATGCTTGACAGGCTCGGTGGCTCATTTGGTAGTGCCCTCTGCCTTCTGAGCCAAGGGTTGTGGGTTCGATCCCCGCACAGTACAAACATTTGTGTGCATGAACATGTCTGTTTGTATTGGTCTGGGTGTTTCTATGTATAATATGTATTTATTTACAAAAAAAAAGTATACAAGTAAGTTTATCAGTTGTCTAGTACCCATAGTACAAGCTTCGGCTTAGTTTGGGGCTAGGTGGCGCTGTGTGGCCCAGCATGGCATGTCTTGGGTTAACTGACTTAACTAACTGACTTGATAGTTGATACTACACCAACAATTTTTTATACAAAAAGAGCTGGCCAGTAAGATAGCTATGGATATACATTGATTAAAATCTTTTTTTTATGATAGAGGGGGCAAACGGGCCTGAAGGTCACCTGATGGTAAGTGATCACTTCAGCCCATAGAAACCACAACACCAGGGGAGTCACAGCAGCTGACACAACAGATAAAGTTCTATAGCTTTCTGTCAATTGGCACCACAATGCTGGCATAAGATGTTTATTCACTATGATTTGATGTAATATTGTTCTCTATTGTCTGAGAGGCACTACTTGCTCAGTTCAGCCCGTAAAGACAGAAACTCTACAGGAGTCAGATGCGTTGCCCACCCTTCAGAAATTAGTTAACTTTTAAAGGTCATACATAATAATAAGTCTTCATTCTAAGACTTGCGCCAGATGAATGTGCTGTATATCAGAAACACAGGATCAAGCATACTGGCGAACGATTTGGAGAGGCCTATATCAATCAATCAACTAGAGGTTGATGATGATGATGATACTAAGTTAAGAAGGCTATTTCCATGAAAATAACCAAGCAAGGCAACGATTAAATGTAGAGCGGTGGACTACTAGAGGTTGATGGTGATGGTACTAAGACTATTTCTATGAAAATACAATCTTTTTCACCCATAAACAAATCGCAATAACAAACATTTTGTAAGTAAACAGCACAACCTAACCTCTTCGGCATCATTTCGACTGACGTCCCGTGTTCCTCCCAAAGGATCTACTTCATAGTCATCGTAATACTCTATTTTTATTTCCACTTCATCATCTACCATTATGGAAAATCATTGCAATAAAATTAAATAGAAATGGGAACACCAAAACTTGAAGCATTTCCTTCTGACAGGACAGCTGACATTTGCTTTCCGTCAAGCGGTCATTGAACTTTTGATTTAATTTTTTTTACGTTTTATTGATTTTGAAATTGTTTCTAAAAACAAGCAAGCAATTAAATATTGTGGAGGTATGATAGTCATTATTTTGTAGATTAATTAATAAACTAAACATAGAAATAGACGTAAAAACTTATTAGAAGATTCGCTTGTTTAATAAGCTGGCAACACAGTACATCGCGCACCTCCCTCATTCGTTCACCGTTCCAGTCGTTCATTTGCTTCAATACGTTCAGTCTGCTCGCGACCGCCGAGAGAGGAGGTATTGTCTCTCAGTGCTCCGGTGAACGCGTTTCGTTGTGATTTGTGTTTTGTTTTGTGGTGCACCATGGCTTACAACGGCAGTAGTGGCAAGAGACTGTGTACTGGGACCGACATCGACGTTGAAAGGGTAAGTTTAGAAACTAAATTAGGCATATCGTGACATCCTACCTATATGGAATCGACGAAAATGGCCGTGTTTTGAACATTTCCCATTCCATGTTTTGCGTTATTCGCGTGCAATGGCTCACCGGCAGTCTTCGCAAACGGTCTCATTGCGAACTGCACAATGAAATGATAATTGTTATTGTGTACGATTGTTGTGGCGGTCACGTTACGTTGTTGATTATGCGAATTTGAGGTTACTTTTTGTTGACACACAGAGAATGCATAGCATTTTTTAAGATTTTTTTAAAGAAAAAAAAGTGATTCAGAAATCACGTTGGTTGAGCATTTTTCCGTGGATACGAAAATAGGTGATGTCTGGCGGGAGTCAATTATTGTGATTGACATCGCTTGGTCATTAGGTTTGGCTTGTGTCGGCTCAACGAAATTATGCCTACGGCTTTCTGAACAGAGTTACACCGCTCCTATGCGACACGGAGACAGTTTATATTATAAAATACAAATAGCGTGCCGGCTAACTGAAGAGCAATATCAAAATAGCAATCACTTGTGAACAAAGCCACGTTTAATTTCTCTTTTGAAATTGCTGGGAAAATATTTCGCTCTTTATTGTGTGTAAAACTAACTCGTAAATCAAATATTTACGATATTACATGCTGGGTACTTTCTAAAGTATGCGTTTTATAAAATTTTCTACTATTCGTGCTATATTGGATGTATGTACAAACATACAATATTTACGACGAGCTGAAAGTTATAATTTTATTTGTATGGACGTATCAGCAAATCTAAATTAATACAATCACATATATATTCATGAAACCATGCAATATTAATTAATATCGCAATCTTACGTTATCGCCGTGAGGAGTAATTTTTTATTCCCAATCTCTGCCTCTTGCTCAATTCACATCACAATTAAAATATATTTTATCACATGCACTACACATTAATTTTACTAAACATAGTTTTATAGTTTCACTCAGAATACAAATGACTATCTGGTTGTGATTAGTCAACATGGGATCCATCTGTTGTCATAAATTATGTTCAAAGCTCAATGAAAAAATTGTCTGGATCAGTTCACATTTTAATGCTTCAACATAAAAATTGTTTTTGTAGGGACATTTTAGTTTTATGACTGGATATTTGTGCAAATTAATTCCTGTCATCTATACATATAATAAAAATGTAACGAGTCGCTGTCTGTACATGAAAGATATATGTGAAAAAATATTATGTGAGGCCTTTATTAATGCAATAGTACCCAAAACAATGATTTTTGGAATTTTTGTCTGTTTGTCGGTTTGTCTGTTTGTCTGTTTGTCTGTATGTTTGTGCACGCTAATCTCAGAAGCCGCGTATCCGATTAAGATGCGGTTTTCACTAATATATTGCTGGAAGCTTCCCTTAACATTTAGTGTTTGTTTCATGTTAATCGGTCCATGAATAAAAAAGTTACGCCGATTTAACTAATCACGTCGAGCCTGCTGTACGTCTGCGCGGGTATATAAAGCGCGCCGAGATCTGCGTCGCGCCGCTGCCAGCTGCCAAGCACTGGGGGTCATTAAAATCACTACCCAAGAAACTATTCCACGCGGACGAAGTCGCTGGCACAGCTAGTAAATTAAATATTTTAGAGTATTGTTAAGAGCTATTTAAATCACTGATTTACATTAGAAATGTTATTTTAATCACTCACAAAAATTTTCACAGAGACAGTCTATAGTACCTATACATTTAAAATGGCGCCAATTTCTTGACTGCTTAAACTTTTTTTTAATTAAAATATTGTATCAAAGATAATGGCAACTATTTTGGAATTTTTAGTAAACTTTTTTTTTTAATTACTGTCTTATTGCTTTTCAAAATTATTTTAAAAGGCAAACACTCATTTTATTCCATGATTTGAATTGCGTTTTGATGAATGTGTTTTTTGATAAAGAAGGATTATAAATTAGATTATTAATTTACTGTATTTAGAAATTATAATTGATATAATTTCTTTTATTGTAGACAAGTTAGTAAGTCATCAAGAAGTCTAATTTTAGAGATGTTGATAGACTCTTTATTTTTTAGTGTGTATGCCAAGGCAAACTATTGTTAATCCTCCGTAAAGAGCATGGGAATGATTTATTGCAACATGTGAATGCTCTACAAAGGTTAACGCTTGAAATCCAATTTAGTTAATGGCTGTCAGTTGTCTCTCTAAATGATTTGTCTTTTAACATATTAATATTACATCAAAGCTCTTAATAATCTTTGATGATTGAAACATAAGTAGGCAAAATCTGACTGGATCCCAATCAGATTTGTCAAGTTTTATTGCGTCTAGGGAATTGGATTCTACCTACTTAGGTTAATTTGAGAATATTAAGTGGTGCTTGTAGATTTTATGTTTGATCAGTGATTTGGACATTTAAACCTATTTTGGAAAATGTTATTTCAGCAATGAAAGGTTTCTTTGTAAAAATAATTGTATTTTATGTAAAATGGAACGTGATTTCTTTTCTATTTGTTCAAAAAATTATCCATGCCAATCCAGGATTAATATAATACTTCAAAAAACAACTAAATTATTAATCTAAGATTCACATTCTGTTTATCTTCAGTCTAATAAGCATAAATTTTATTATTATTATGTTGTCTCCTTTGGATTTCACGGGAAGGTGTTACCCCTCCCGGTCCTTTGGAAGGCTTGCGTGGGGGCACAGGCCCAACACGTAGAGGCCCCTTGAGACGATTTATTATGTGAATGTGAGATGGGATACACAGGCCGGGCATTACTTCTGAGTACCCCAAGATGACGCACTCAATAGTAATACCCGGCGAGTGCAGCACTATTGCGTAAAGATGGGTAATGAAAACTGGGACTATTGAATGAGGTTCTTGTGGGCAGGATATCTGGGCTATGGGGTGAGATAACGGTCGCCTGCCATTTCAATATCTCACAAATTAAAATATAGGCAGGTGGTGACTCGCCTGCCACTAGGTGGGCCCCCCAAATTAGCCACCAGACTGGGCGGCAAGGGGGCAACACTGGCGTGGCTGGCTAAGGGTGTAGAGAGGTGTACACCGGTTTCTGGATCGCGGTAATCCGGTCAGCCGTTCCCCGTTATTATGTAGATTGAGCACTTCCACCCTTTCAAGCATATAGCTCCTGCGCTCCTCTCTGGACGGCCAACGAAGGCAAGCCAGAGGTGGGGGAAAGATGGTGTGTTCCCCCGGGAGGTCTCGGGTCCGTGGTGTCGCCACACACCAACAGCTGGCCACAAGCTGCCCTGCGGAGACTGACTGCACTGATGGGAGTTGTTGCTCTTCATGGTGCGAAGCTCACCAACTCCCAACAGCGGGCGATGGGGTCGTCACTTCCCTACGCGCTCGTCACTTCCCTACGCGCTTATTATTATATTATGTAATATTTTTTGTCATATTGAATCAAACTCATTACAATGATGCACAATATTTAGTAGGTAGGTAGTTGAATGTCATACCAGTCCAATTTTCAATTTGTAGGTACCTAGGTAGTTTATTTTTTAATTAAAAATACGTAGGACATGGCATAAATTTTTTGTTCAAACGTCAAATAGGTATAGGTACCTAGTTAAGTTTGGACCAAAACCTGACACAACCAAATGCAACCACACGACAAATGCGCTTTTAGTGCGAAAAGCATCAAAGTTATTTACGATTCTAATTAGCTTCCATAGCGTTTTGATAACGTGTTTTTGTCATCCGAGTACTGTCTGGTGTCAGACTAGATGTGTAGTTAATCCACATCAAGTCGGCGTTCATGAATGCGCATTTTGCTAAAATGCAAAAATAAATCACGATAATTAAGATTATTAAGTATTGTAGGAAATACCTATAATTTTGAGCGATAAAGAAAGATAACACGAGATTATTAAAGTGTATAGGGGAACATCGCCGCGCTATTTTATGAGATAACACTTCATTGAAAGTTGTACTATCTCTGTGTTCACGTGTTCATACCTATCACAATTTTTATTCGTCAATGTCGTAACCTCATTTTAAAGGTATTTTAACTCCACTTTATTGGTACAGGTCTTGGATAAATCTTTTCCCTTCCCCAATTTGATGATGTTGACAAGACCGTCATCGTAGTCATCATACCATTTGAAAATGGTAACATTTTTAAGGGTATAGTAAACATTTTGAAGGGTACTCAAGAGAAGGGTACCTAAAATATTGTATGGGCTAAAATAAGAAGTGCCTATTTAAAAAGTTGTAGGCATTTGGTCATCTTTGTCGTTAAGTATCGCCACTATAAAAAAAAATAGGAACGTTCAACAAACTTCATTTTAAAAGCTTTTAAAATTCGTAGGCATTATAATTGTTGTTGTCTTTGTCAGTATATTCAGCTACCACGAAAAATGTAAAAGAAAATATTTAACGTCAGTCCTAACTTTTTAATTTGCAAAGCAAGCAAGGTTTTGGAAATATTGAAAACTCAATTTAGATAATATTGAGTCAATGTTTTCAAAATCCAATCCAAATTGTGCATAATGCAATGCAATAACTAAATTATTAGCATGAATAATAGACACATTACATATTGGATTAACTAACTTTTTTCCATATTTAGTTTCAGTCAATATTTGATGACTATTCCCAACAAGTTGAACGATAATTCTATTGATTAATTGCACATTGGTGGTCGGATATTAATTTATTATGTGGGGAATGGCCCAGCTGTTGTAGTGTGGTTATTGAATTTCTTGCCTCTACAAACTTTGTTACCGCAAAATCGTAAAGTTTCTTAGCTGCTTAAACTAGTTCTACATACGCTTTGCACAATCCTTTAGAGTGGAAAGTTTAGTATACATACTACGTACTGTATTAATCGCGTTTTCATATAGGTATAATAATCATATCTTATAATAATGTCTTTTTAATGTTTCCTTAAAATATTCATCAATGAAGAACTCTGCCATGAATGGAGATCTACCTAATTTTTTAAAGTAATATTTGCGAAGTTGGGAAATTTGCTTCTATTGAGAATTTGCGTGCTATGTTTATTAAATTTTATTATGATGTGTCCAGCAGTGGACTGACACGGGCTGATGATGATGATGTGTCTAAAATTCTTGTCTTCCTATAGAACCATTTCAGTTTTAATTATATGCATAAAACGTTGAAATGTTGAAAAGACATTCGGTTCTGAAACAACAGTGATTCCAACATGTCTTTGAAAGATTGAATTCATTATCCCAGTTTCAAAAACTCCCGACATCATACTTTCATTATTAAGAAAAAAAGTTTAGCGGTTCCATCATTCCATATTCAATTAATCTAACCGGTAATTAGTGAGATCTGTCTGTAATCTATTCAGATAACAGATGCGACGAACAGATGTTGTAAGAACGGGGGGATTCTATTACTTGACGTTTAAGTTAGGTTAACTTGCTTTTCTTGCCGGCACAAAACTTCGCCAAAGAAACTCCTTTGGCATTTAATTTTGCGGCATTCGTTTTTGTGTTTCCGTTGCCCGTTTTGGCAAAGGAATTATTATTTTTATGCCCCCATTTAGCCTCATTGTTATGCAAATTCGACTTCGGTCGCGATCGGTTTGGACTTAAAAAGTATTGTCAATATTTTCGAATTGAATTTTATATGTGTAGGTAATTGAAATGTTATGGTTACAATTAACTAACTGTTGAAAACTATCTAGGAGTAACTCATGTCTTGTAGTTATTAGGTACATAACATTTTTTCTCTGACAAACAAACTGTAAAACCTTCAGGGCCTCTGTCCCAAAAAAAGCAAGGTCCAATATTTTCCCACATGAATCTGTAGTTGATGCATAGGTAATTTGAGAGATTCCACACCGTAAAAGCATGAAAATGGTAAACAATCAAACGTGCGAGCCAATCAAGAAGTAAAAAAAGAAAAGAGTTGTTTAAAACTATATGCAGAAGTACGAAGCACCAAGTCTACATGTAGTCTAGATGTACAATTGTACATGGGCGGCGGTTATCGCTTACCATCAGGTGAGCCGTCTGCTCGTCTGCCCCCTATTTCATAAAAAAAAAGTCTGTCAATTCATTATTAAAAAAAATACGAATTCATAATGGTTCGAAAAGTCGAAGAATGCATGTAATTTCTTTCGTCAATAGAAACATTGTCCCAAGTTTAATCAAAATCACAGAAATATATTGCCATTACATTTAAAGGAATAAAATACATCAAAAAAGTTAAAACACATTTGTGACAATAATTTTAAAGCGAAATCACACATAAATAATAATGATTTGTCAACCAGACAACCAAAGATGCGTAAACATGTTAGACAGACACTAAACTACAATTTTATGTGTTACGAAGTGCGAACCGATGTATGCCATAAGACTAATCTCAACAGATTAATAATATGGCCAATTAAGGGAAATAAGTGTTAATAACGCTTGAATGTTAGCTCTCAAGAACTTATTAGCTCATAGTTGACATATTAATTAGTTAACGGGAAGGAATAGTTTATTTGTGACAGTGTGGGCAATGATTTAATTGGACGATGACAGTCTCTAGTATATGTAGTATGAAACAACTTCGCACCCGTCTGCCCCTATGTATGCTTCATCATCATCAGACCATTGCAGTCCACTGCTGGACATAGGCCTCTCTCGTTGTTCGCCACTTAGGGCAAACGTCTGGAGGATAAATTCTCGCTCCGGTGACGCTGCTGCCCGTCATCGGTCTGTGGTATTTAGCTACGCCTTCAATTGTCATGGTTAGAAAGGTAATTCTATGTGCCTTTCCTTTTTCTAACCAATACACAACAGGACAAAATAACAGTATTCACTTACTGAATACTTTATTATACAACTTGACATGTCGTCATAATGATAATTTTGTGTTTTTTGACACAAATAAATTTATTAATTTTAAATTGGTGTGGACTGGCAAAACTTTTTATTTGCCTAGTAGGATTAAATTACAACTGGCTACTTTGTTAGCTTATAATATTAATTTTATTTTTAATCAGACTTTGGAAGCAGTTCCAAATAATTCGATTCCAAAAAATTAGATTTAGAGACAATAGAGGAACACTCTAGCGACCTTGTAAATAAGGAAAAGCGTAACTGTCTGAACGTCATTCATCAGAATGTTCAGGGCTTTTCCGGAAAAGACTTGGAAATAGAACTATTTTTACAAGAAATGAATGTTCAAGTGTTGTGTGTCACTGAACATTGGCTAAGACAACATGAATTAATTATTAGTATTAATAACTATGTAGTCGGCAGTTCATTTACAAGATTGTCCGCCATCAGGGGAGGTTCACTCATTTTATTACAAAACTATCTTAAATGTAAAAATCGTAAGGATATTGTGTCTCTGTCTGTAGAAAGAACAATTGAAATAGCTTGTGCTGAACTAGATCACCATATAATTGTATGTATTTATAGACCTCCTTCAGGTAGTTATATTTTATTTGAATCTGTCATGGAGGAAGTATTAAGGAAAATTTGTTCATGTAGGAAAAAGGTAATAGTATGTGGGGATTTCAACATTAATATTTTAGAAGAAAATCAAAATTCTACTAGGTTCTTGAATTTATTTCAGTCATTTAACTTAGTTCCATTATTTAATGAACCTACTCGAGTCACCCCCACTACAGCTACATGTTTGGATAATATCTTTTGTAATTGTGTAGTTATGGATAAAAACTTAATACATTTTATAAACTCGGACCATAGTGGACAGAGGGCGGTTTTCGAACACCAACATGTGCCCCTTTCATTAAGCATTACTTGCAGGCCTATCACTGCTGCTCGTATAGAGAAGTTTAAGGATTCAGTTTGCAGTAGACTAAGTTTGTTAAACAATTGTGACATTGGAAGTGATCAGCAATATGAGAAGCTGTTTAATATAATTGAGAAAGAATATAATGGGATTTTCACAAAAAAATCTTTTAAAATCGATAGTACTAAATTAAAATTCAGTGACTGGGCAACTTTGGGTATTTATAAAAGTAGAAGGAAATTGTTCGAACTGTACGATACTAAAGCCCATTCCAACGAACCTTCAATAGTAGAATATGTCCGAAATTACTCTAGGATATTTAAGAAAGTATGTGCGTACGCTAAATCTAGGTATTTGAAAGGAAAAATTATGTCTGCTCCTAACAAAAGCAAAGCTACCTGGAAAATTATAAATAAAGAGACTTGTAAAAATAAAATTAAAGAACACAAGTTATCTCTTAAAGTAAATGACAAAATTTTTGATTCCAATGCAGACGTGGCTAATGCGTTCCAATCTTTCTTCTCAAAAATTCCAGTATCTGCGACGAGTAGCTTAAACTCCAGTCCCCATCTTGCTGAAACCCTTATAAAAACGCATGTAGATGAGTGTAAAGTTCCTTTTTATTTTTCTTATGTTAGTATAGAGGATATTTTAAAAAACTTCAAAAGCTTAAATATGAAAAGGACAGAAGATCTGTGGGGAATCTCTACAGAGGTTTTAAAAAATATAATTCATTTTGTTGCACCTCATTTAGCGATAATTTTCAATAGATGCATTGATGGAGGTCAGTTTCCTAACCTGATGAAACTGAGTAAGGTCATTCCTTTATATAAATCAGGTGATAAAAGCGACCCCTCCAACTATAGACCCATATCAATACTACCTGCACTAAGTAAAATTTTTGAAAAAATTATCTTTACTCAATTATTATCGCATTTTAATGACAACGAATTATTACATAAAAACCAATGTGGATTTACCAAAGGCAAATCCACTACTGACGCAGGAGTAGAACTCATCAAACACGTTTTTGATGCTTGGGAAAATAAGCAGGATGCCATAGGAGTTTTTTGCGACTTGTCGAAGGCGTTTGATTGTGTTGATCACCAAACACTGCTGATGAAGTTACGGCACTATGGTGTTGCAGATGAATCGCTTTGTCTACTACAGTCATACTTAAGTGACAGAATTCAAAAGGTTAATGTCAATGGCACAGATTCTTCTGGTGCCCCTTTGTTGATGGGTGTGCCCCAGGGCTCAATATTGGGACCGTTGCTTTTTATCATTTATATAAACGATCTTCCGCACTTCACAAATAATATATGTGAGACAGTATTGTTTGCTGACGATACTTCCCTCATTTTTAAGGTAAATAGAAAGAAAACCAACTTTGATGATGTAAATTGTGCTCTCGCTAAAATAGTACACTGGTTTACAAACAATAACCTGCTGCTTAATGCCAGGAAAACCAAGTGTGTTAAATTTACAATGCCAAATGTCAAACAGGTTAACACTAATATTATCATGAACAATGAAGTTATTGAATTAATTAACTCTACAGTATTTCTTGGCATCAATGTAGACTCGAAGTTGCAATGGGGTCCTCATATTGCTGTCCTGGCTGGAAGGCTTAGTTCAGCTGCATATGCGGTAAGGAAAATCCGGCTTTTGACTGACGTTGAAACGGCAAGGGTTGTTTATTTCAGTTATTTCCATAGCATTATGTCATACGGTATTCTATTATGGGGGTCAGCTGCTGACATACAAACAATCTTTGTACTGCAGAAGCGGGCCATCCGCGCTATATATGGGTTAAAGACACGCGAATCACTTAGAGAACTTTTTAAAGAAATTAACATAATGACGGTAGCATCACAGTATATCTTTGACTGTGTTGTTTATGTACGTAAACATTTAAATCAATTCAATAAAAATTCAGATAATCATAATTTAAACACTAGAAATAAGCACAAGCTTGCCGTTCCACGTCTGAGGCTGAGTAAGGTGAGTGGGTCGTTTGTAGGATTGGGTATCAAAATGTTCAACAGGTTACCGGAACATATTGTTGAACTGCCCATTCACAAATTCAAATCATACATGAAGTCCTTACTTATAAAAGGGGGCTATTCTATAGTAGAAGATTTCCTCAACGACGACATCTCTTGGACTGCTGCTTCGTAGTAAACTTTGCATTGTATAGACTCAACTTTTATTTTGCATTGTTTAACTTTAAAATATTAAAAAATGTTGTAATACCTAAACATGTAACAATTGGCGATTTAAAAAGAGTAACTACCGAGTTTCTTGCCGTTTCTTCTCGGTAGAAATCTACTTTCCGAACACGGCGGTAGCTTCTTTTAAATTGCTTTTATTCACATTCTTACTTTACTTTTTGTATTTCTACATTATTTTTTACTTGACGATTCATAAGTGCTTATTTTAAGTCTATGTGAATAAAGGTATTTTGACTTTTGACTTTGACTTTGACTTTGACTATACCGCCACCAGTCGGTTTGCTAGCGCCTCGTTTGTTATTCGGCAGGATGCACCACGGGCAGGTGAGGTTGGCTTGGAGCGGAATAATGATAGGCCGCCCCCTTACATCCCTATGTATGCTTAAGTCTTTAAAACTACGCATTTTGATGCGGTTTTTAAATAAGATGGAGTGATTTAAGATGAAGGAGGAATCAGGAAAGACCAGATGTTTATCTAAAGCCATACATATGTATAAAATGTATGTGTATGTATCCCTTACCCATAATAGGGAATATGCATGACTTTTTTTTATGGATTTATTGAGTTCTTTTATCTTCCACATACATAAATATCGAAGAATTTTTAAACTATCTTTTCTATTAAGCGAGTTATAAAGCGTTAAAGTTATTGCTTAGACAGAGAGATCCGACGCGGCGGATGACGTCACGTACCGTGAGCGCCGTACTAACTCCATAGAAAAATCTGTTTCGCGAGAGAGAGACGGATATATTTACTTTCAACGACTGTATCTCGCCCATTTTCCAACCAATTTTGATTTTGTTTTCACTGTTCGTAGTAGATTTTGATCTATTTTACGATAAATTAGTAAATACCTGAAACTATTTTTCATGCATATTCCCTATTGCCGCGTTAAGCAGCGGGTTAGCGATCACAGGGCGTTTTGAGCTACAAAAAACCGGCCATTTGTGAGTCGGACTCGCGCACGTAAGATTCCGTACCACTATCAGCTAAATAAATGTTTTTGTTTATTTTTTATTACCTATATTGGAGTTGATTGAATGAAAAGAAATTAGTAGTACTGTCTAGATCTCATTCAAACTAATTTTCGTTAGTAGTTTGCATAGTTATACACATTATATTGTTTTTTTTTTTCAGTTTCATCTGTCTTAGGGATAGCCTATGTTAAGTAATGCACTCATGCGAAGCCTGGGCGGGGGTGGCTAGTTGAGAATAAAATTAACTGCGTAGGCACATTAATTAAATTATTGTAAAAGTTTGTTATGAAAGAGTTGAACACCATTATAAAGAATTGGGCTTAATTAAAAAATCCCTGTTTTAAGAATTCGCTATGAATTCTCAAACATCCAGAATAAACTTCCGATAAATTAGGGGCGATTAAATTTATTCAAACCTGTACTTTTTGGAAGACTTTCTTGCATTTTTTAAATTAGTCTACTTTTATAATGAAACGGGTTTTTTTTGCGAAGATAAGCATTTATGTTCGATTCATTACGATTTACATAATATGTTAACGTTGTTGGTTGCAAACACACGCTCTGAACTACCAGTTTCATAAGTTATTGTATATAGAAATTACGACTTAGGAACTCTAATAGCATGATGTTCCTTTCATAACAAAAATGCTTTAGTACCTACAACTTAAAGGATGGTCTTGTTGTTCATTTATTATGTCAATTTTGAACATGCTTTTCCCAATGAACTTTAAAGGCCAGGAAGTTGCAAAATGGAAAATATTCTAATTCTTCAAATGAGCTTAGTTATCATCAACCTTTCTGCAACAGTAAAATAACATGCAAACTCAAACGTACGAAACTCCGATCGCATTCAAAAGAGCTTAGAAAATAGGTTAAATATCAATCGTCAGTCTAGCAATTAATATGACATAAAACGAGATTTAACTTATGTCATCCGCCGGAGATGTCAGTGTGGCTGTCCTCACGTCTCTTAAAGGGAATGGCAATAATTGCGAACTAACGCGGGAGCTGATACTCGGCCAAGAGTGGAGATAAATCTCGCTGATGTGGAGTGATTTAGCGCGCTCGCTCTGCTACCCGCGAGTTGCGCACGCCTGTGATCCTTGCTGTTTGTAAACTTAAGTGTTCAGTTAATTTATATAGGACGAGGGCCGTAAATCTGTCGGTCAAATCAACCTTTGCTTTTCCCTTCCGTCGTGGAACTACACGTGCTGTCAGCGTTTCGCCGTGGCAAATATTCCTTTAAGTGCTAAAATGTTTGGCAACTTCTGTCTGTGAATGTAATAAGTAGTGGAACTCTTTGATAATGTATACGTATGATGGGAGCCATGAATCTCTAGGTCAAATCAGCCTTTTCTTTTCTCTCGCATTTCCGTTGTAGAACTGGCAGGAGTTGATTTGAACCGTCATCGTTTCACCGTGGAAAATATTCCTTAACGTGCTAAAATGTTTGGAAACTTCTATTTGTGAAAAGTGCAATTCTTTGCCGGAACTTTGAACATCTGTTTACCACTTCCTACGGAAACCTTTATATAGTCATAGTCATCAAAATGTCCTTTGTTATTGTGATTTGAGTTTTCTATCGAGCGAAAGAAGACCACTATTTCATTAGTTTACAAGCAAAATAGCTCTAATATTTGATGTCAAGGAATGACATGTAAAAAATCCAAATATCCGAGACAAATGAAGTTTCGGAAAGTAGAATGACGAAGATAACAAACTGTTAGTTATAAAAAATTCAAAGGAAAATAAAGAAGTTTTCCTAATATCGATTTCTTTGTACATTATGACAAACCTGATCGCTTCAGTCTATAGACACTGCATCATCAGAGGAGACACAGATGTTTCCTTAAGAAATTTTGAAGGCTCGCTTCTTGAGTATCCCAAAATCTTATCAATTCAGAAGCCGATTCTAAAGAATTGCATAATAATGCCGCGTTTACACGCTCGCGTTCAATACGACATTCAACGGGCACAAGCACAAGCATGAGAACGGGCTGTTCGTCTGTTTGAATGTGCACGTGCGTGCGCAGTGTGTAGGGCAGGGCTGCTCGCCGAGCTGCTTGCCAGGCTGCTTGCCGGGCTGCGTGGCACGCATGTAAACCTAGCATAACAAAAACAAGTCTTCTGATTCAATAATTTTCTCTTCAGAAGGACCGTATGTCTTGTATCAACAAATTAAACATCCATTTGACTGACAAATGACGTTCCGGGCCGGTATTTCGGCCCGAAGGTGACTTCGCCCGTGGGAGATGAATCACCGCTGCTACAAATGTGGGGTAAAATGTGGATTAGCTGATGCCACGCGCTCATCACACGTGGTCGGCCGGCTAGGGCTGCGTCTTACGCACGAATGCTACTTATTATTTTTATCTTTTAAGTTTTTGCGGCAAAGCTGTTTGTTCTTTTAGATTTTGATAGCACCCCTTGAAACTATCGTAAAAAAATAAATTAATCCTTTAAAATAGGTAACAATTCATATCTATGTTGGGTAATCTAAAATTAATAAGATCATTGCGTGTTTTCTTATGGGCCTACATGGCGGCAACTGATAAATCGTTGATTTTTTCTATGTTGTGTAATGTAGAGCCAAAAGAGAGTAACCACATCCTCTATATATCTTGATTTTCTCTTAACGACACGGTTATAAATAAAAAGAACTATAGCCCACCTACTCTACTGCCCCGCGCGCTCATACTTACATGTGTACACACGAAGACTTGTTGACCGCGAACGATTCGAGTTTCGGTGTTTTGGTCTCGCGCAATATTTAGGTTTGCTTTTCGAAAAGAAGTATCTCGCTTTATATTCTTGGCCCTACAATTCCTTTCTCCGTATGTTCTTGGCGCCAAAAAAGCGGTAATTAAACCTATCCTAACATGTTCACGTTAGGACCCGAAACACAGTTGGCATCCCTACCCGTTCATGAATCATGCGCGCGCGCCGCACGCCAAGAGGCGTGTCTGGCGTGCCGGACGCGCCGCCCGCCGATTGGCCGGCCGCAAACGTCACAATTCGCCAGTTACGCCCTTTTGAATTTGGCATGTGACAGGTTGACGTGTCAAGTGTATTTTTGGACGTCATATTTGCGTTTGTGTCTTGTGTGTTTCCCGGGGAATGTGTCTTTGCGCCTGACATGCCCTTTCTTAATGATGTAGTCTCGTTTCCCAGCAATGGCGGTGTTTCCAGGGTCAAAATAACTACATTATATTTAGTCCGTATTTTAGATTATAAAAATATATTAGACACGTATTTTTCCTTTTTTCATTTAAACAAAAAATAACAAAGATACAAGGCATCAAAATTTAGGAGTGGGGGTCTTTGACGTTACTTAGTGGCGAAAATACTCCCACTATGTGACGTCACGCGTAATTTTAACGAGCTATATCTTTGTCATTTTTGTTCTAATTTACAAATGAAAAAATACGTGTCTTTTATTTTTGAACAATCTAAAAGACGGACTAATTACATTTTTTACGGAAACAGGCCTATTATAGTTCCCGTTTACTATACGTCTTTTATTGAATTGAAAAGTATCCTACGTCCAGCGGGATGTAAGGGAGCGACCTGTCATCATCTTTTCGCTCCAAGCCAACCTCACCTGCCCGTGGTGCATCCTGCCGAATAGCAAACGAGGCGCTGATAACCGATGGGTGGCGGTATAACCATATCGATAGAAGGCGTAGCTGTAATACCACAGGCCGATGACGGGCAGCAGCGTCACTGGAGCGAAAAGCTACGCCTTGCGATTATGGGTATATTATCCAGATGTCTGCCCTAAGTGCCGAACAACTGGAGAGGCCTATGTACAGATGTGGACTGCAAAAAGCTGATGAAGAGGGCTCATCTTCACAATGACAACTAGTCAGTCACAATTTGGATTAATTGGGATGTGTCACAGCGATCTGAGCTTCTCTTTCGCTTTCCATCAGGCGTAGGGAAGCCATTATGTCGAGGTACTATAAAAAAAAAGGATGAGTGTTGCCATTGCCAAACTCGTACCAATTTTACCTTTACCACTGTGTATCCTCAGGACACAACGCATTCCTTCGATTGGTCGTAAGTCCCTGCTCGGTACAAATTAGACTTTACTAATTAATGAGCGAAACATTAAAACGATTATCAACATCATTAATATTCTGGCTTGGTGACACAGTGTAGTGGAGTTGAGTGAGGCGCTTTTTTTTTTAAACCACTAGGTTGGCAAACAAGCCTACGGCCCGCTGTTAAGCGGTTACAGCAGCCTATGGACACCTGCGACACCAGGGGTATCACACATGCATTGCCTACCCATACAAAATCTTTTCGATTATTCAGCTACAGACTCCCGTGCAGGGCCAATAACCAAATACCAATTACGTTACCAATTTAACATTATAAGTAGGGGTAAGTAACGTTAATTCATAATGTTACTTTTTTACCTTTGACTTAGAATGTCAGCTGTCAATAAAACTGGTAAACCTTTTAGGGGTGTTTAAAATAAATTATTTCATTTATTCTAGTTTCAACAACAAACATGATCTCAAATAATCACCAAATAGAAGATTTGTTATTATTATGACGCCTTCTTACAAATTTCAAAAATAGTTTCCAAAAAAAGAATAGGGATGTTCCCAGGGTCAAAATACTTACATTATATTTAGTCCGTATTTTCGATTATAAAAATATATTGGACACGTATTTTTCCTTTTTTCATTTACACGAAAAATAACAAAGATACAAAGCATCAAAATTCAGGAGTGGGAGTGTTTGATGTCACGCGCCGTGCGACAAAATGCTGCACGGCGTGACGTCACGCGAAACTTTAACGGGGTATATCTTTGTAATCTTTGGTCTAATTTATAAATGAAAAAATACGTATCTTTTATTTTTGAATAATCTAGAACACGGAATAATTAAATTTTTTATGGAAACAAGCCTATTGCTTCCATAATTTAATATGCGGAAATAGGTGTTATCGCAGTTATAAGGCCATCTGTTGACGCATTTTAGAACTAGATTAGTCTCGTAGCGACTAAACGCCTCACTGCGTTGCGTTTCGCAATGTTTTGTTTACTACAGAACGCAAACTCGCTGGCAATTAGACAAAAATGCGTGATTTTTTTGTCACCAGCCGTGAGAATTATTGCAATGATGATAGGACGGTGATGATGATTTACGCGCGTCTCTTGGCTGTTTCGCCTTTGATTCTTTTGCCGTCAATCATTATTCTTTTTTAAATGTACGCGCCAGACATAGCCATCAGCGCGGCTAAAAGTAACCGTGTGTTAAATTTAAATTATGTGTTCTGCAAATGGTGAAAACGTGAAATTCTTTTGGTAAATTTAGAATTAAATAACCCACGACATGCCACGCTGGGCGACACATCGCCATCTAGCCCCAAACTAAGCCGAAGCCTGTACTAAGTATATAGGTGCTAGACAACTGATAAACTTACTTAGATACTTTTTTTTTTGTACATATCTCTCCAAGCCACCCTCACCTGCCTGCATCCTGCCGAATAACAAACGGAGGCTCTGGAAACCGATAAGTGGGGGTATAACCGATTACCTATGTTAATTATAAACAATTAAAGGCGTACCTAAATATCACAGACCAATGACTTGACAGGCATAAGTGTCGGTGCGGAGAGTTACGATCTGCGATCGCCAACCCGCCTGCCCAAGGTGGCGATTATGGATATGTCCTCCAAATGTTTGCCCTAAGTTGCGAACAACTGGAGAGAATGTCCAGCAGTGAACTGCAATAGGCTGATGATGTTATTACAACTCGCTTAAAACTAGTTATAACAGACATTTGTTGTACATAGGTACTAGCTGTGCTCGCGACTTCGTCCGCGTGGAATAGTTATTTTTTACCCGTTTTTTTTACATTTTCCCTTATTTCTTCGCTTCTAATAGTTGCAACGTGATGTTATATAGCCTAAAGCCTGCCTCGATAAATGGTCTATTCAACACAAAAAGAATTTTTCAATTCGGACCAGTAGTTCCTGAGATTAGCGCGTTCAAACAAACAAACTCTTCAGCTTTATAATATAAGTTAAGATTAAGATTGTAGCTATAAGCGATCTCATCCAGACATCTTTTGGGTAGATGAATATGAGAAGAAGTGTAATATGTACTTACTGCACTATGCAACATGTTCCTTTACAAGTAAATGCCGTTTATCAGTTACTATACAATTTATCATTAATTACTGTATGTAAACAACGTTATCAGTTGACGACAAATAAACAGTCTAAAAAGTGCTCGTTCAAACAAAACCCACGCATAATTCAATAGTGAATGATTCACGCGTAATTAATTAAATAGATAATTACCTCGTTTTGTGTTTCACGTGCTCGGTAGCGCATCTGTTGGGAGCGTTTTTGGCTAAAGCGCGGATTCCCGGTTGGGTCAATTTAAAAAATACATTTATAAACTTAAAACCATACAATTTGGGCGGTTTTATAACTATCATCATCATCAGCCTATCGCAGTCCACCGCTGGACATAGACCTCCCCAGTTGTTAGCCACTTTGTGCGACATCTAGAGACTTTACCCATCGTCACTCCGGGCAGTCGGGTTGGCGTAGCTAAATACCACAGGCCGTAGACGTGCAGCAGCGTCACCGGAGCAAGGGCGTAGCCCTGTGGTCGCCGACTCGCCTGCTCTAAGTGGCGATTATGGGCAAAGCCTCCAAGTGTTTACCCAAAGTGACGAATAAGTGGAGAGGCCTATGTCCAGCGGTGGACTGCGATAGGCTGATGATGATGAGACAGTTTAATAATTTTTATATGATACAGTTTAATAAATTTTATAAGTGGCGGGAGTCTGAACAGTTGTCTCTCTTACGGAGCTAACCACTGGTCCACAGACGCTCTTTCAAAACAATACCTTGTCTTGTCACATTTCATGCAAAGTTTTGACAGTCCCTAAGTGTAGCCATGAAGATGCCACGTCCTCTTTCACAATACAATTCGCTGAAAAGATATAGAAGAGGCTAATAAATTAAATAACCCACTGTTTGCATTTGTGGACTGAGCTGCGGCGAGGGTGTCCACACTGCGCAGTACTGACGGGACTTTCCTGTCAAATAAAATCAAATCAAAAATATCTTTATTCATATGGACTTGAAAAAAAAACACTACCACCGGAATCGGAATGTTGGATAGAATAGAAATAAATTTAATGCTACAAAAATAGTACATGAGGTTTTACAGAGTAATAGATCTCATGTTCCATAATCTTTTCTCCGGGTATTTAATCATAATATGTAATAATGTATTGCTTTTTTATGTACTTAATATAACATAACAAAGAAACCGGCAAGAAACAAGTTTATCGAATATTTTGTACTTCGTTTTTTTTAGAACTAGAAATTTGATAACAAAGAAGCATAAGCAGAAGATATAGTTCCCTTATCACGAAACTTTTTCTACAGACAGACGAGTTATAACAACCAGCGGTTTTGTCGTGTCAAAAATTGTCAAAATTATTTTTTATTCGTTTCGTGTTTGCAACATCATCTTGTTTACTTGTTATTTCTGTAGGTAAAAATAAAATATCTTTAAGTAAATATACAACAAAAATAATGTGATGTCCAAAAAGTCCCGATATTTACCACACTCCCTGGCCACACCAACCGCTACCGCGGCGCGCCAAACAAACTGTCAGTTTGACAGTGTTTATGTAAATACGCCGCCATATTGGATTATGCAGAGTCTCGGCGGGAGCGGGAATCGACCAGCTAGACATTCGGGAATTGTTAAAAGTGTTGATAGTAGATTTGTCGATATCGACTATGATGGAAATAAAAATATAAACTACTCAAAACTAAATAGGGCCCACCGCAACATTGTCTCTTATCGGGATTATAAATAAGTTGTACACTGATCATTGTCAAAATGAAGTACTAGCATATCAAGCACACATGTTTACGACTTCATAATGATGTTTTGAATGTTCACTTTTTTGTTCATCTCAAGTGGGTGCATAAAAAAAGTGAAGTGCATAAAATTACCCATTCCTCGAATTCTTAGTCGTTTGTATTCTGGGTATTGTTTTGAGCGCAATACTTTGATTTCACTTTTTCTAACTGTGGTGTTTCATTTTGGCATTATTCCTGATTATAATGTCAGGTTCTCGTCGACATGTGGATGTGGATACTGCCACCAGGGCGGTTGTGATTCTCCAAGAGGAAGAATCGTAGAGATCCGTCGCTTTTCGCCTTGCTGTGACACGGCCAGCTATTCAAAACGGATGGGAACAGTTTTAAGAGAGAGGCAGTGTGTCTAGAAGACCTGGATCAGGCAGAGTTCGAACCACAACAGCACAAGAAGACCGCTACGCCCGATTGACTGCGCGTCGGGACCACGCTATAGCTGCCCGGACCGCACAATCTTCGCTAAGGCAATCCACTGGCACATGCGTTAATGATCAGACCATTCGGAATCGACTCCACAAGGACGGACCACGATCCAGGATGCGTTGTATCCGTTAAAAGTTGACGAGGGCTCCCCGGGCAGCGCGTTTGAGGTTCGCACGTAAGCATTTAGACTAGACCATGGATGATTAGAAGACAGTACTCTTTACAAACGAGTGCAAGGTCAAATTTTATTGCGATGACAGACGTGTACGTGTGTGGTGACGAGAAGGAAAATGTTTTACTGAACCATGCATGGACGGAACTGATAGTTTTGGGAGCCCAAGTGTAATGATATGGGACGGCATAAGCTGGTTATGCAAAAAAGAGCTGGTATTCTTGAACGAAGGGAGTTTTTCTGCAGCCAGTTACGTCGATCAGGTAATCCGACCTCACGTCATCCGATATTCACAAAGAGTGGGTGAATATTTTGTCTTTATGAAAGACAATGCCCGTGCGTATACAGCTCGTGCCACTCAGAGGGTACTCTCTGATGCCAATCTTCGGTCTTACCTTGGCCAGCTATGAGTCCCGATCTCAACCCTATTTAACCTTTATGGGAACAATTAAATCGAAGTCTCAAAGAAACCATTAGCTCTGTCAATAGCCAACAGGACCTCATAAACGCCCTGAAAGTCAATTGGGAACGAATACCCCACCAAACGTCTGATCCAGAGTGTTCCAGATAGGCTCGGAGAGTGCATACGGAACAGAGGGGGATCCTCCTCGATACTGAAAAATAATCCCGTCAAGTTGTTAACAAAAAACAGTGGTAATGAAAGCTTTCATCGCCAGTGCAGTTAGTGCTTATTTCCATTAAAAGGTGTATTTATGTGATAATGTGATTAAATTCAACATTTTAAATGTTATTTTGTGTTTACATAATGAGTTAAACCCTAATTTAACATTGACTAATCATAAAAACATATTAAACTTCTATATATTTAAATTATTGAGCAAAAACATGGTGGGCCCTATTTTGTTTTGAGTAGTTTATAATCCAGGGCATTCCACGCTTGGCCACACATCGCCATCTAGCCTCAAACTACATACTACTGCTACTATTCTTACAGTATGCGATCCTTTGAATTTCTTACAGTATGCGATTCCTTGAAGCGTGAAGAAGCATCTCACGACCCAGCATGGCTGTGGTAACTGACTGGAAACTGAGGTTTCCCGCCCGTTATCAGAGCGATTTGGGCTTCCTTTTAGCTTTCCATCAGGCAAAAGAAAGCCACTATGCTGAACCAATATAACAAAAAAAACGAAGCCGAAGGTTGTACTATGGGTACTAGACAACTGATAAACTTACTTAGATGCTTTTTTTTCTAATTAAAAACATAAATATTATGACCAGACCAATAGGTACAAACATACATGATCATGCACACACATGTTTGTTTTGTGCGGGGATCGAACCCACGACCACGACCCTTGGCTCAGAAGGCAGAGGTTACTACCAAATGAGCCATCGGGCCAGTGGACATATCGACATGTCGATAATTTGTGTACATGTCTAACAACAACTTGTATTAATTAGTAGAGTGAGTGTATCGTATTAAGTGTGTGTTTTATTTGTGTTGTCGACGATAGCCTGTGTTGTTTTAGTGTAGGAATCGAGTATACACTTTACCTAATGTATTATACACTTAGCAACTTAATATTTGAACGGACGCCATATGGCGTTGTTGATATAACGGTAGCGTGTGGAATGACTATTAAATGATAGATACTCTTCATAGATAGAGCCGTGGTAGCCTAGTAGTAAGATCGTCGCTTCACACACGTGAGGTCGTCAGTTCGAATCCGCGCGGGGCACGCACCTCTGGACTTGCAAAAATCTATGTGCGGAGTTATACCACTAGCTTAGCGGTGAAGGAAAACATCGTGTGGAAACCTGCACATCCAGTTTAATTCTGAATGTGTAACCATGATCCAAATTTGTCTGGTTCCCCTTTCTGAGGGTTACGAAGGTCAGATGGCAGTCGCTTCAATGTAATAACCAGACTCGCTAAATCTAGGATCATGGTCAAAGCGGACCCTGGGCCTAGAGGCACAAACCGGGACAACACTAAAAGGATGATGATTCTTTATAGATAGATAGATATAAGTACACCATATAAGTGACTAAAATCTGAATTAATAGACATTTGTTGTACAATTAAGCAGCCTTGTCGCTTTAAACGATCTCGTCCAGACAACCTTAGGGTAAAGGATAGATTAAACAGAATCGTGGTACAATTCTTTGTATCCCGAAAAAAAATCCTTTCTACTATGAGTATCAGTGTAACTGGGGACGGATGACTGGGGCCGTCTCTCTGAACACACATAGCAAAGACAATGTAGAAAAGGTCGTATCGCTAATGAGTTGACCGGGAATCGAAGTCGGTACCTTAGGATTTACCTCCTCTTCTTAGGCCATTTCAAATAGAGGCGATTAAAATCAGGTTGATTTCGTATTAGTAGCACAATTAATGAGAACTAAACTTTAACATAACCAATAGGTCAATTGGTAAGAGGGAAAATTAACCAGAAACCCGTAATATACGGCAGCGGATGTGTCCGAACACATGATAGCGCATTTACCTACGCCATAGGTTCTCAAACGTGGATGGAATCGCCCCCTAGGGGGTGCTGAAGGTTGCGAAAATGGGCGGAAGCTTCTCACCGGCCAGCATCGCTGTGGCAATTCACAGGTAACTGATGCATGTCCTTTGCTCCAGCAAAGGAGCTTGGGCTCCACTCCATTACTAGCTTTCCATCAGTTAAAGAAACCACTTGTTTTACGACAAACCCCGTGTTTTCGACATTCTGCTTATTTGACCATTTACGACTGTTGGACATTTTGTTCTTTTATGCTAGGTTTACACGCATGCCACGCAGCCCGGCAAGCAGTTCGGCGAGCAGCCCTGCCCTACACACTACGCACGTGCACATTCAAACAGACGAACATCCCGTTCACATGCTTGTGCTTGTGTTTGTGCCCGTTGAATGTCGTATTGTACGCGAGCGTGTAAACGCGGCATTAGAAATTTTGTTCTAAAAGGCCAAAATGAACGCTATGCTCCAAGACGACACGGTGACGTTACTAAAAATCCTGCTACCTCTGTCAAGTGCTTTGGGATCAGGCCGCGGAGCCGGGGGTTACTAGGTATTACCGTGACGCCACCAGCTCGGTCCGCCTGTTCGATAGACTCCAAATAATGAAACTGGCAAACGCAGGCTAAGCTATCTAATATTTAACTGATAGTAAACTATCGGCTTAATAAAAAAACTTAACAACACGAGCGAAGCTAAAACAATCATCATCACTATATAAAAGTAAGTCGGGTTTTCCTTCTTGACGCTATAACGCCAGAACGCACGAACCGATTTCCACGGTTTTGCATTCGTTGGAAAGGTCTCGGGCTCCGTGAGGTTTATAACAAAGAAAATTCAGGAAAAAGAAGCCATCTGTTGGCGAAACGGAGTTCTCCGGGTTTGCTAGTTTGTTTTATAGTTGAGTTGATAAGAATGACATAAAAGGGGCGTTGTAATTTGTTTTCTCTTAAAAGGGGCACAGCCCATAAAAGTTTGGCAACCTATGAACAGCAGTTTCGCACAAACATCGCCCACGCACACCATTTTGTATTATCTGCATTGGCGTCCCTATTGCCTCTGGGTTGCTTCAAACGAATAGCACAGATTACGTATGACGCAATAAGACCTGTCGGGAACGCACGGGAATATACTGGAGGTGGTATTAGTGTATCACGGGTTACCTTGGAAATGACTTGGAGCTTGTGTAGGATGAGACTGACGTCTCCAAGTACAGTAAAGTGTCATAAAATTAGGGTTTGAAACAAAGAGTGATAGGGATTTGTATAGTAAGATAACCCAATACATGCCACGCTGGGTCACACGTCTCCATCTAGCCCCAAACTAAGCCGAAATATGCTGTATTATGGGCACTAGACAACTGATAAACTTACTTAGATACTTTTTTTTTGTAAATAAATACATTTATGCATCTATAATAAACACGCAGACCAATACAAACAGACATGTTCATGCACACAAATGTCCACACATTTGTGTGCATGAACATGTCTGTTAGGGTGGAGGTCTCAAGGGTGGCCTTGAGCCGCCCGTCCGGGATAGACCTCCACCCTATAGAGTACCGCAGCCAAATGACCTCCGGGTCGTGTTTCTGCCGGTGAGTCGTCGGTGAGTTTCCGGAGCTCGTGGGGGGTTAGGCGGCATGGCGGTGGCAACTGACAGGTAACTGACCAGTTATATGCTCGTTGTCACAGTGACTTGGGCTTCTCTTTCGCTTTCCTTCAGGCGTAGGGAATCGAGTTGAGTCATTATAAAAAACAATACGCGTTATAAATGTATTTTCTAGTGCTAGTTCCAAAAAGAACGCGCAATCTAATTGGAGTTGACCCATATTTATGCGTTGTGGATTCAAAAATCTGACTCGCTGTGATTCTTTGACACTCATATTAAGACGGGATGTCTTTCTATCTATTCTGTCTATGTAGATATGTTCAAGGGCTATAAAATCAAAGCCGGTTTTATCACAAAAATGGGCCGATATTGAATTGAATTCCACTCGATTATTCTAAAAGGTCCCTTTTTAATTTCATTAATCTTTCCTAATGAAAAGACTTTATTAAAAAGATAAGGCGCCTAAGATGTCGAACTGGGGGTACCGAAAGTTGGAGATGTAATCTCTTTGACAGCAACACTGATGGCTACTAGACTTCCCCTCATTATACAGGACTAGCTGTGCTCGCGACTTCGTCCGCGTGGAATAGTTATTCTTTCCCCGTTTTTTTTTACATTTTCCATTATTTCTTCGCTCCTAATAGTTGCAACGTGATGTTATATAGCCTAAAGCCTTCCTCGATAAATGGTCTATTCAACACAAAAATATTTTTTCAGTTCGGACCAGTAGTTCCTGAGATTAGCGCGTTCAAACAAACAAACAAACTCTTCAGCTTTATAATATTAGTTAAGATGTGAGAAAATTGTAGGATCTGTTTTTTAACCGACTTCTAAAAAGAGGAGGTTCTCAATTCGACTAGTTTTTGATGACATTATGATATACCTATATGACTTCTATCGGTTCGGTTCCCTATTAGGGATGTTTCTTCACTGGTCTTTGACGTCACTCATTTGCGAAAAAACCTGTAAAATCTGACGTCACGCGTAATTTTATGAGCTATATCTTTGTCATTTTTGGCCTCATTTACAAATGAAACAGCACTGGTAACTTGTATTTAATTTTTAACAATCTAAAAGACGGACTATTTACTTTTTTTTCGGCATCATGCCCAAGAACAAAAAAAAACCAGTCGAATTGTCAACTATTTTTTTTTTTAATCGGTTAAAGCATTGGGAGAGGCCTATGTCCAGCAGTGGACTGATGTGGGCTGATGATGATGATGATGATAAATCGGTTAAAATGCGGCAAGAAGCGGCACTATCCCACATTTCCCGGCCGTGTGGCGACCCCACCGCCAACGGACACCGATCACACATCAGACGTCGTTAATCACACCTCATTCACCGTTCACACAAACAGACCAACACACAACATGTACAAACAAACCGATCGTCCGATCTGCAACGTCTCAACATCTCGCGGCACTCTATCAACGTCACGCCGGGATTCGAACCCGTTGATGCAGCGACTAACAGATGGATGCAACTGGTATATTTAAACGCATTCCTGAGATGCAGTGCGAGTGTAGTGGTCGGTAAATGAAATAATCAGACCACTTCACTTATGTAGGTCTTTAAAAGTACATCATCATCATCATCAGCCTATCACAATCCACTGCTGGACATAGGCCTCTCCAGTTGTTCGCCACTTAGGGCAAACATCTGGAGGATATACCCATAATCGCCACGCTGGGCAGGCGGGTTGGCGATCGCAGCGCGTAGCTTCTCGCACCGGTGACGCTGCTGCCCGTCATCGGCCTGTAGTATTTAGCTTCGCCTTCTAAAATGTGATGGTTATACCGCCACCAGTCGGTTGCCAGCGCCTCGTTTGTTATTCGGCAGGATGCACCACGGGCAGGTGAGGTTGGCTTGGAGCGAAAAGATGATAGGCCGCTCCCTTACATCCCCTTACGCTCCCTACAATACCCACGGGATGTATAAACTGTCCGTATTGTGTCCGGATTTAAATTGAGACCATTCCATCTCAAAAATCAATAAATAAACATTTTCACAGCTAGCCAGTAAAGAGTGAACATTTTCCCAGCTCAAAGTCAAAATACCTTTATTCACATAAACTTAAAATAAGCACTTATGAATCGTCAAGTAAAAAATAATGTAAAAATATAAAAAGTAATGTAAGAATGTGAATAAAAGCAATTTAAAAGAAGCTACCGCCGTGTTCGGAAGGTAGATTTCTACCGAGAAGAAACGGCAAGAAACTCGGTAGTTACTCTTTTTAAATCGCCAATTGTTACATGATTTGGTATTACAACATTTTTTAATATTTTAAAGTTACACAATGCAAAATAAAAGTTGAGTCTATACAATGCAAAGTTTACTACGAAGCAGCAGTCCAGGAGATGTCGTCGTTGAGGAAATCTTCTACTCTATAATAGCCCCCTTTTATAAGTAAGGACTTCATGTATGATTTGAATTTGTGAATGGGCAGTTCAACAATATGTTCCGGTAACCTGTTGAACATTTTGATACCCAATCCTACAAACGACCCTAACGAGCTAATGAAACATGCAAATAATTGTTCATTTTCAAATGTCATCGACTGGAATCCTCAATGGCTTTCGAGTTAATTGATCACTCTCGAACCCTCCCGCCCTCTCGAGACGATGCGTTTGAATGCAATGCTCTGTTCGCTTGAGATGCATTAAGTAGTGAAAACTAGATATAAATAGACTTGAGATACTGAGGCGGAACGGAGGTTGGGAATCAATAGTTGTACTGTGAATTGTTCTGGAATAGATGTAGGTTCTATTGTTGTACTAATACAAACTAGGGACGGCTATGCTTGATTTTGAATAAATAACCCAAGACATGGGATGTAAGGGAGCGACCTATCACCTTTTCGCTCCAAGCCATCCTCACCTGCGCGTGGTGCATCCTGCCGAACAACAAACGAGGCTCTGGCAAACCGACTGGTGGCGGTATAACCATCACCATGGAAGGCGTAGCTAAACATCACAGACCGATGACGGGCAGCAGCGTCACCGGAGCGAGAAGCTACGTTCTGCGATCGCCAACCCGCCTGCCCAGCGTGGTAATTATGGGTATATCCTCCAGATGTTTGCCCTAAGTGGCGAACAACTGGAGAGGCCTATGTCCAGCAGTGGACTGCAATAGGCAGATGATGATGATGAACCCAAGACATGTCACGCTGGGGCGTATACACACAGCGCCATCTAGCCCCAAACCAAGCCGAAGTTTGTCCTATGGGTACTAGACATCAGTTGTCTAGTACCCATAAGACATTTTTTTGTTAATAAATACATATTATACATACAACACCCAGACCAATACAAACAGACATGTTCATGAACACAAATGTTTGTAGTGTGCGGGTATCGAAGCCACGACCCTCTGCTCAAAAGGGCCATCGAGTCCGTCTACCTGTTATATTTGTCGCTAAAACCAGCGCCTGCGACTGACCATAAATGCTAATTTCCTAATAATGCATAAATCTAAATTCGGTTCCAGATGCCATAACAACAACACTCGCTGATTGAAGACTTGCAATTCAAACTATCCATACTAATTACTAATATTATAAATGGGAAAGTGTGTCTGTCTGTATGTCTGTATGTTTGTCTTTCTTTCACGGCAAAACGGAGCGACGAATTGACGTGATTTTTTACATGGAGATAGTTGAAGGGATGAAGAGTAACATAGTCTACTTTTTTTCCCCTTTCTAACCCTCCACTTCCCTAAAATGGGGGTGGAAGTTTGTATGGAGTATTCATCCCAATTTAACGCGAGCGAAGCCGCGGGCAAAAGCTAATTCAAATAAACACATGAGTTGGGTACACTTCTCATACAAACGGGTCCAATCTAGTGTCGTTTTTGGCAGGAGCTCCGTCCATCCCGCCGTCCGGGCTGCTCCGGCCAGCTCCGGTAATGGTCGCTCAATTATGCAGCGCTTGCATCTTTCATTGCAGTGTGCTTCTCATGCGGGGTCTGGTTAGGGTTGCCTGTTGGAAAGCCAGTTCAGCGTTCAGCCGGCCTGTTCAGCGTTGCGATTATCGGTATATCCTCAAGATGTTTGCCCTAAGTGGAGAACAACTGGAGAGGCCTATGTCCAGCAGTGGATTGCAATAGGCTGATTCTTCTTCTTTTCGGGTCAATGATAATCCCTTATAATCTAATTTAAATCACACAGATCCCGACCAGAACTTAGCCACTGAAACACCGCTGTCAGTCGCTTGGTAGAGATCCTCCAAAGTGCAGGTGGTGGGGCACAATGGACAGGTGATCATATGCGACATTGTTTGAGAGGTCGCGCCACAGTCGCAGCCACTTTGCGCCCCGTCGTTGAAACCCCATTTGGCCATATCTGCCCTATATCGGCCAACCCTAACCCTAATAGGCTGATGATAATACATAACCTACGATAAGATAAATAACCTTAAACATGCCACGCTGGGCCACACAGCGCCATCTAGCCCCAAACTAAGCCGAAGCTTGTACTATGGGTACTAGACAACTGATAAACATACTTAGATATATATTTTTTTGTAAGTAAATACATAGTATACATAGAAAACACCCAGACCAATACAAACAGACATGTTCATGCACACAAATGTTTGTAATGTGTGGGGATCGAACCCACGACCCTATAAATAATAAAATAAATATTTTTATGTCGCGTTTACCCAACAAGCTGAAAGGTCTTATTGTACCAGATTTATACGACTTTTAGTTGTTTGGCGGTGGTATTCAGCCGAATAATACAGTCGTACCAATATAAAACCTCAACATAACTTTATGTCAACATAACTGTCACAGACGGACATTTAAATAACTAACACACGTCTGTAATGTCGTGTCAGTGAATTAATTTAGCGCTTTATTTAATAAACGTTTATTACTTCTCAATTAAAATGTTACTTGGGCAATCTCCAACTATTTAAGGGCTAGCCAAGTTGTCAGGTTTATTTTTCTTAAGAGAGGTAGGGCGCCGCGGTCTTGTACGCTTTACAATGATCGCAACGTTGTGCAATCATTGACGCGGTCAATCCGATGATGGGTGACCAAAATTTGACACCGATTTCCTCCGTGCTTCGGAAGGCACGTTAAGCTGTTGGTCCCGGGTACTACCTTTACCAACTCAGATAGCAGTCGTCACATCATATCAGAGATGATGATAACTCTGACGCCTAACTGGGAATGGGTATAGCTTACCCTAAGTGTTGCGGAGGTCTGATGGCAGTCGCTCTGTGTAAAAGCTTAGCCCTCGCCAAATCTCTCAGTTTGGGAAGCCGACCCTGAGACAATCGGGAAAAAGGCTAGGATGATGATGAGGTAGGGCGTAGCGGATTTTCGCTCGAATTGAGCCGCCCGCCCCGGGTAGGACCTCCACCCTATAGAATACCGGAGCGAAATGACCGGGTCGTGTTTCCACCGGTCAGTAGGGTCTCCGGAGCTCGTGGCGGTTTAGCGTTAGGCCGGCTTGACGGTGTCAACTGTAACTAACCAGTTACTTGCCTGTTGTCACAGCGACTTGGGCTTCTTTATCGCTTTCTATCAGGCGTAGGAAAGCCATGTCGAGCTGCGGTATTCTATAGGGTGGAAGTCCTCCGGAGCTCCGGAAACTCACCGACGACTCGCCGGCAGAAACATGATCCGGAGGTCATTTGGCTGCGGTATTCTATAGGGTGGAGGTCCTTTCTCGGACGTGGCTCGATTCGAGCGAAAATCAGTTATGTCCTGTCATTTTAGTTTAGACAATCTCTACCTATTTATCAAGTTATTGATAAATAGGTAGAGATTGTCTAAACTAAAATGAGAATAGCTGTGCTCGCGACTTCGTCCGCGTGGAATAGCTTTTTTTTCCCGTTTTTTTACATTTCCCATTATTTCTTCGCTCTTAATAGTTGCAGCGTGATGTTATATAGCCTAAAGCCTTCCTCGATAAATGGTCTATTCAACACAAAATATTTTTTTCAATTCGGATGAGTAGTTCCTGAGATTAGCGCGTTCAAACGAACAAACTCTTCAGCTTTATAATATTAGTTTAGATTACACAGCTTTTATAGTCATTCTATTTATTGTATCATGATCCAACTATGTATTTAATTTAAAATACCCTTATTCTCTTCATTCTACCGTCCATTTCAACTGAACTCCTGATGTGTTATACGTACAGTACTTTCAGAGACTCGTAAAAACGGGGACAGACAGAAGTTAATTCTCCTAATCTGATTTAAAAGGGTTTTCGGACACAGCCAGTGGTTCTCAAACATTGTTTGTTGGCTACACGCCCCGCTTAGATTTTTTTTTGACTTATGTCTACTGTCCCATTGCTGGGCAAAGGCTTCCCCCAGTTTTTTTCACTCCTCTCGATTCTCAGCCAGCTCTTGCCGGAGAAAAATGATACAGGTCGTCACGCCATATTTTCTTCGGTCTGCCTCTCAAACGGTGGCCATCTTAGAATTTATCTATTTATTTTCTCAATAACAAAAATGTTTGACATTACGATATTAGACACAAGAGAGGAGGGCATAGCGAATCTTCGCTCGAATTGAGCCGCCCGTCCGGGGAAGGACCTCTACCCTATAGAATACCGCAGTCAAATGACCTCTGGGTCTATCTAAAATATCCACTTAATACCTAACACGCACAAACACAAGTCACAGTCTCTACAGAGATGATATTTATTTAAGCTTAACAATATATTGTTACATTTCACTCATCACTGGCCGTATTATCTTTATCCAAACATATACTATAAACTATAACACCCAAAACATTCATCTATGACTAAAATTTTAATCTTGATTTTTAAACTACCTTTTTCCGGAAGGACCTCTCGAGGTCAACGCGGGTTAATCTTTGAGAACCTCCTTTCAAACTTCCTCCGGCAACCCTAACGGGGACTTGTGAGTGTTTTCCCCGGGATTACACCGAGTTACGAATACTGTAGGTTAGGTGCCCACCTAGAGATGTTGGGCGTGTTATTTCGGATTCGAATCTTGGGATGCGAATGCCGGAATGTTGTTTTGGTACGGGCTTTGTGGAGGTATGCAAGCTCGTGGAGCGTGGAGCAGTCGTAAGCTTGATGGAGTAGCGCTTTGGTTGGGATAAGAAACGGTATTGCGATTCGAATTCTTATCTTCATCTTACAATCCTGGGTTCTTTAGGCGAGGCGTGAAACGGCATCTCAGTGGGCCTTCAGCGTAAGGGCGACAGGCGCGGTGGGTATGCCCTATTGTGCCTGTCGACCTAACATTTGGACCTCACTACTGCTTACCATCAGGTGGAGTGAAGTCAACATGAACGCTCTTTTTATATAAAAAAAGTCGTCTTCACTGTTGTCCACTGCACTGTGGCAAGAGTTAAGAGGTGCATATTGTCTTTGTCTAATTGTACAGAAGTTCGTTGCGTTATTAGAGTCTAAATATAAATTATACGCCATCTTATTAGTCATGGGACTGTCTTATACCTTCAGATAAATATGGCTGGCCTGATTCATCTGGGTAGGGAATTCGCTTTTTAGAAAGTTTAGCTATCAAATTAGAAGTAGGTAAGTAGTATTTTAGAGTTGTAAGGGAGCGACCCATCATCTTTTCGCTCCAAGCCACCCTCACCTGCTTGTTGTTCATCCTGCCTAATAAACAAACGAGGCTTTGGTGACTGGTGGCGATGACGGCCAGCTACGTCACCGGACCGAGCAGCTGCGCCCATCGCTGCGAACATCTGGAGGATATACCCACAATCGCCACGCTGGGCAGGCGGGTTGGCGATTGCAGGGAGTAGCTTTTTGCTCCGGTGTCGCTGCTGCCCGTCATCGGCCTGTGATATTTCGTTACGCCTTCAATTGTGATGGTCATGCCGCCACCCGTCGGGTGTCAGTGCCTCGTTTGTTATTCGGCAGGATGCACCACGGACAGGTGAGGTTGACTTGGAGCGAAAAGATGATAGGCTGCTCCCTTACATCCCCTTATATACTAAAATATATAACACATAGCCAAGCCACCTGACCATCGGCACCTATCTCTAGCTAAGCAATCAGTTACATCAAGCCCCACCTTTGTGCTGTTAAAACTATAAAATCATCCGCACCAACCGCTTCTATAAACTCAAGATTAGCAACCCGATAAATAACGTTTAAATTTACCTGCAATAAACGTCGAAATAAGTGGGTGAGGTCTAATAAATATCAATACAGCATCTAAATGTGTCTACGGACGTTGGCCGCGACAATTTGTTATGCAAAGTGCAATGTTTGTTTTGGACCAAGCGTCTGAACTATCCGCTAGACTAGAAGCATTCGACGGTGAAGAATACAGATGTCTTACATCAAATGGACGAACAGTAAACACATCTCTACTTCAAATGTGATGCGTGGTATGTCCCGCGCGTATGATTTACGCAAAATTTAATATGAAATCTTGTTATTTCGACGTGACTCGGAGTGAATTTTAATGTTCTATTAATGTTCCGTGGTTATTTACGCTAATGTGATTCAGGTCTCGTCAAACGCTGATGGGGGGTTATTCGAGCTTCGTAACTCGTACATAATGTACCGGTAGAATGTGACTCATTAGGAATTAAATTTCTCTAGAATAATCATTTTACGGCTTACGAGTATAAGTCATATCAAATAACGCCTTACTTATCATCATCACACATCGACATAGGCCTCTCCAGTTGTAACTTGTTCGGCGCTTTGGGCAAACATTTAGAGGCTTTACCCATAATCGCCACGATGGGCAGGCGGGTTGCCGATCGCAGAGCGTAGTTTCTCGCTGACGCTGCTGCCCGTCATCGGCCTGTGGTATTAAGCTACGCCTCCAATCGTGACGGTTATACCGCCACCTGTCGGTTGCCAGAACCTCGTTTGTTATTCAGTAGGATGCACCACGAGCAGGTGAGAGTGAGAGGAAAGTTGGTGCGGAAAGTATTATTACAACTTTCCCTTCACATAGTTTTCAAACGCAAAAACTTTGCCTGCTTCCGAAGCTCTACTTTTATTCAACAAAATTCTTTTCATGGCTTTTCCGAGCGGTCCTTTTTAAAGGACTTAATGTCCTTATAATTAGTGGCGAGTCTTTTTTACAGGTTTCTAAGACGGCTTAGATTTCCCGAGGGAGGGAATGTGCTGTCCGGAAACTGCGGGACTGAAATGTAGGAGAGCATCTTTGTTGCACGGTTTTTTTTGTGGTTACGGTCTGCAGGCTTCTTTCAAGTGTTTAACGGGCTTCTTTCAAATGGTTTACACATGCCACATACCTAGGCTTCTTTCGAATGGTTTACAGGCTTCTTTCAACTGATTGACTGGCTCGGTGGCTCAATTGGTAGTGACCTCTGCCTTCTGAGCCAAGGGTCGTGGGTTCGATCCCCGCACATTACAAACATTTGTGTGCATGAACATGTCTGTTTGTATTGGTCTGGGTATTTTCTATGTATGATATGTATTTATTTACAAAAAAAAAATGTATCTATGTGTGTTTATCAGTTGTCTAGTACCATAGCTCACCTAACCTCTTCTCTGTAACTATCCTCTACCCTAAGGTTGTCTGGAAGAGATCGCTTATAGCGATAAGGCCGCCTATATTGTACAGCATAATGTCTACTATACATAGTTTTAAATCAATTGTTTGGTGTGCAATAAAGAATATCTTATCTTATCTTATCATAGTATAAGCTTCGGCTTAGTTTGGAGCTAGATGGCTCTGTGGCATGTCTTGGTGTATCTTGGGTTATTTATAGGCTTCCTTAAAATGATTTACAGGAATCTTTCAAATAGTTTACGGGCTTCTTTCTAATAGTTAGCAGGTATTTACTAAGCGGTTTACCGAAATCACAAACATACTGCGATTTATTGAGCCGAAAAATCGCGATATGGGACGGTTCACGTCTCCTCCTTTACATTTCTCCACGTGCCCTGGTCAACGCTGCTGCCCGTTTCCTGATATTTCGTTAATCGCCTTCGACACCCACGAGATGAGATGGGTTGGGTTCTCAAACCGGTAACTAGTATTCAACACGATGATCTGGATTTATTTGCTGATGGGATAGGGTATTTGTTGACTAAATTAAATTTTATTATTGACCAAACGATATAATTATTATTTGCCTATGTAATTGTTTTAATAACCATATTTTTATTGTGTATTTTATTTTTGCTTGACATCTTTATTTTTATTGTATGTAATTCATAAATTTTATATTATTTCTTTAACATTTGTATTGCATATAATTGATGAATTTTAGTATGTATGTAAATTTTTCGTTTGACTTGTTAGCAAATTGGTGTAAACTGTAAGCTAGCATGTATTTATCATAAATAAATAAAACTACTCGCACAATTAATCGGGTTTTTTATTACATTTCTTTGTTATTTTGTTCTTTTTTTGTTAAGTTTGTCCAATAAAGTCTTATTCGCGAAGAGCGAAAATGATGAATCACTCCTACAAAAATTAACGGGAATGTTTCTTTTGTGTAATTATTTCTAACCGACTTTAATAAAAGGAGGTTCTCAATTCGACATAATGAACTACACATTAAAGTTTCCACTACTAGTTTACACATTAGGCAATGTTGAATAGACACCAAACATACAATTCAACCATGAATGGAGGATGAAGTTAGTCACCATATAGAAATAGTTTTTTTTTGTTAATTTTTTTTATTATTTTGTTTATTTTATCAAGTTTGTCCTATCAAGTAGGCCTTATTTGGACTTATTTCGGTCGCGGGGCGGCGGTGGCGTGACCCCGCTCCCGCTAATGGCCTATTTCCCGTGACAAACGCGCCTATATTTGCGCCGGAACGTTTTATAATAAGATAATGCTTCGTTAGCCCGCTCGATAAACGGCGTTATTGTAACGTTAATAACTTGTTGTTGTGTTTGTGTTGTGTTTTTGAGGGTGTTTTGTTGTGAACTAGCGACCCGCCATTGCTTAGCTTCGGTATTTTTAACCGACTTCAAAAAAAGGAGGAGGATCTCAATTTGACTGATTTTTTTTTGTGAACTGAAGTTTGTTTATTATAATTACCACTTAATCTCCGAAAATGCTCTGTGTCCTGTGAAAAGTGATACAAGTCGATTTGCTTATAGTACGGGATTGCATAAGTCTCAAAATAATAATGACAACGTTGAATCCCAATACGATTAATTAACCGTTTTTCAAATCGACTACAAATTGCGAAAACCGCTTCGACATAACCTATTCTCGCGGTTTCCCGCCGTCCCCCGCAGCGGGAAAAATCCAATAGAAATGTTTCAAATCAATCGCTCGTACCGGCCGTTCGCCATTGTTCCACGATTAAACCTATTGTAAAGCGTTCAGAAACACATTCCCGCCTCCTTGGTGCACGTGAGCGAATTTAAAATTTTGTTGCCGTGGCTGTATAGAGTTCGATGCATGCGAGTTCTGTGAAAAGAAATTAAAAAGTTAGCAGTGATCTGTTAAAACTGACTTTATTTTTCTTCGTATTGGCACAGCAAGGACTTTACGAATTTGCCACAGGCGGATATTTGTTTAAAAAAGAATTAGATGCATCCGCGTCCCATGAAGAGAATTTAAAAAGTGACAATCTGTCAAAAGTGTTAAGTTCTTTCTTAACCCAATAACTGTTAATGGCGCTGCTCAGTCTCAAAGCATTTGCTACAAACGATTTCGTTTAGAGAGTACGATGCATTCGCGCCCCGTAAACAGAAATTAAAAAGTTAACGTTTGCCAAAAGTGACTGATACTTTTTTCTTCATAATGGCGCCGCGCGGTCTATATGCATTTGCCACAGACGGTAATTGTTTATGGCATTCGATGCGTTCACTCGTCGTGAAGACAAATTAAAAAATGGCAGTGACAATCCGGCAATAGTGTCGTGAATTCGTGATATTTTTTCTTCATAATGGCGCCACACTTGACTTAATGCGTTGGCCACAGACGGTTCTTATTTGGCAATTAATATGCAAATGAATATGCGTTGTGGTTTAATCGACCTACATGGCAAGGATGTTTGGCACGTGGCTTAAATCGAAACTAACACCCACCCTCATACAAAATAACACTTTTTACGTCAATTTTTGACATTTTGCTTCACAGTAGCGCTCTCATGTCTATTACATTCACATTTATCTGTCTGTAATAGCGTTGCACGGATTTTATTATGCCTCTAACAGTTAATATTGACCACCCTTTTTTGTGTTACCGGGGAAAATGCATTTAGGCATTCCCGCTGCCTGGGGGAGCAGCGGGATATGTGGGACTCACCCCGCCTCGAAGATGGAAGTGAGGCAGGGAATACCCACTAAAAACCCCGGCCCCTTAGTCATGCGCATTAAAGGTGGTGTCGAGGGTCCTATGTATTATGTCCACCAAGACATCACCGACGCGGCCTGGTCAGGACAGGCCCCAACAGGCTCCCTCTCTAGGGGGGAAATATTGACCACCCTATGTATATCTTAACTTGGGTGTTGTAGATAACAACGGGAATATCGGGAAACGGGCAGCAGCGTTTATCTGGGTACAAATAAAACTTACTGCTGTCACCAACCCACCTGCCGAACCTGGCGACTAAGGCACATCCCCCCTTTTGTGGAAGTCATTGGTGGAGGTCCAGCAGTGAACGTTTGCAGGCTGATGATGATGATTATACCAACGAAATTATTAACATAATAATTAAATATTTTATATTTTCTTTTCCATACATAACGTAACATTTACCATAATTAATTGACACAGCTTGTATAACCTACTCACTGTGTTCTTGGTGACGGGCAGCAGCGTCATCGAAGCGAGAAGCTACGCTCTGCGATCGCCAACCCGCCTGCCCAGCGTGGCGATTATGGGTATGTCCTCCAGATGTTTGCTCTAAGTGGTATACAACTGGAGAGGCCTATGTCCAGCAGTGGACTGCAATAGGCTGATGATGATGATGAAGTTCATGGTGAGTGACCTTTTATTTATTTATTTATTTATTGAATTACCAACATAAGATACAGCATAAGTAAACTACGGTAAGCACATAATAATGGTCTTAATTCTAACTGTTCTTACAATTATAGGTAATTACAGCATGCAAATTAAACAATACTGATAAAAAAAAAAACAGAATTGAAAAACAACTAATAGATCATATTTAAATGAATAAAAAAAACTTAACTAAGCATTTAAAGGTTCGTCAAATTCTCTTAGTGAACACAGAAACTTCTTCAGTGATTGGGAGTGTATATCGAGCCCGGGCTTTCTACCAGCTAGGTCATTATACATGCGAGACAGACGGACAACTGGTGAATTTCGACCCATTGTGGTTCTGCAAAGTCTCTTACGGAACAGTCCACAAGGGTTTTAAGGTGACCATTGTCATCCAGGTCGCCAGGTTTTGAGGCAGAGAGTACCAATGACTCGAAAATAAGAAGAAAGTAGGTAGGTACCTATTACTGTTTTAACACAATATACCATAGCGACCCATCGAAAATAGCGATTCGTTTACTCGAAGTAAAATTATATCAATTTCTGCGAATCTGTTACCTCGCAAACCGCCTTATCAATGCCATTATAATAATTCTATTAGCAAAGCTGTAATTGTACGATTTCAAAGGAACCCTTACTTAAACGAAACATATTTTTTTGCCGAGTTTTTGTCGGAGCCCATACAAATGAATTACATTTTGATTATGTTTTTTTTTTCCTTTGCCACTTTCGTTGAAAGAAATATTGTACATGGAAACATTAAATACAGGGCGGGAATATAAGCGTATCTTTGGAATCGTGTGTTTATTGAAGGTACTTTTTAGGTTGAGATTCTTTAAATATTGTTTCAAATAAATATTGTACCACATAATTTACTAATATTACTAGTTATTTCAAAGTTTATGTACCTGTTTCTTGTATTTGCATGCCGAAAAGTAATTATATAACAGGGATGTTTCTAGGGTAAAAATAATTACATTATACTAGCTTTTGCCCGCGACTTCGTCCGCGTGTTTAAATTTATACATACAAAAGTTTTTTCCCGCTAACTCCCGTTCCCGTGGGAATTTCTCAAAATACAGCCATAACTAAACTTTATATTTACTAAGGTACCTGCATGCCAAATTTCAAGCGTCTAACTTAAGCGGTTTAGATTTTTCATACAAAAGGATTTTCCCGCTAATTCCCGTTCCCGTGGGAATTTCGGGAATTCCTTTCTTAGTGCACCCCTACGGTACCTAAGCTACGTCCCTTCCAAATTTCAAGTGCCTACGTTTAGCCGTTTGGGCTGTGCGTTGATATGTCAGTCAGTCAGTCAGTCAGTCAGTTTCTCCTTTTATATATATAGATTTTCATTTAAACTAATAATAAAAAAGATACAAGGCATCAAAATTAAGGAGTGGGGCTCTTTGACGTCACTCAGTGGCAAAAAAAGTCCACTTTTTGAGGTCACGCGTAATTTTAACGGGCTATATCTTTATATTATAACTTTTGGTCTAATTTACTAATTAAAAAACACGTGTCTTTTATTTTTGAACAATCTCAAAGGCGTACTAATTACATTTTTTACTGCAACTGGCCTATTGTACGTACAAATACCCTGACCAATACAGACAGATTCATGCACACAAATGTTTCTTAACTGAACAGGGATCGAACCAGCGACTGCTATCATGACCATCAGGTCAACAAACAAGATGAAGCGTAAGACCAAGACTTCATTTAGCCTGAGGCGGATGGGTGAGCAATTAAAACGCATGAATTGATCCGCACTCAATAAAAATATAATTATATCAAAATACAATTGAAAAGATTTTCGCATTAACACACAGTGACAGACCAAGAGAAAAGTAATGTTTTTTCTAAACAGTTGACGGCTGCGGTAAAATAGGTTTAACACTACCAAGGAGGTAGCCACAAGCCCTATATGTTCTGTTGAGTATCTATAGTTCTCTACCGACTTCCTGACTTTGAGACCGCTACTAAGTAAACCGCTTGACAGCAAAATTCTCGTTCAGATATCGAAGCATTTATCTGAAAATTAAAAAGGGCCTCATTTATTTGTTTTAAAGCCGGTTTTCCCTGTTAATTCCCCATTCCGCCATGTTCACCAGTGGCTATACCGCATATTATTTGTATCGCCGAGAGCCGACAATTTGTCATGCTGCCCCGTCGCTAACAGATGTTTACGTAATGAGGGGGATTTTTCACTTTCACCCCGTCTGAAAAGTGGCGCAGACAAAGCTTAATTAATACTGATAATGTTAGATATTTTAACACTGAACTTATTAGGTGGTTGGAGCTACCTATCATCTTTTCGCTCCAAGCCTCACCTGCCCGTGGTGCATCGTGCCGAATAACAAACGAGGCTCTGGCAACTGACTGATGGCGGTATAACGACTTCGATAGATGGCGTAGCTAAACTTAATACAGATGTATGGAAATGAAACATGCCACGCTGGGCCACACAGCGTCATCTAGTATCAAATTAAGCTGAAGCTTGTACTATAAGTACTAGATAACTGATAAACTTCTTCTTTAACCTCAAGGTGTTCGCCACTTTGGGCAAACACCTTCAGGTTATACCCATTATCGCCAAACTGGGCAGGCGGGTTGGCGATCGCAGGGCGTAGCTCATCCCTCCGGTGACTAGGCAGGATGCACCACGGGCATGTGATGGTGGTTTGGGGAGAGAAAATGACAGAAGGGGGCGCCCTTACATCCCAACCACATTGCACAAATTGTCACTTAACCTGGCCTGAGGACGACAAGACGCACAGACTTTTGCCGCGAAGTTGTATCCACTCCAGAACCCGTTTACCCCAGCGGTTATCGGATCTGCGGGTAATGAGGCCACCTAATAATATAATTAATTTAACAAACGAACATCTTAATAGCACTAACTTCGCGAATAACTAAGACGATTGGATAGTTTCATGAATATGAATCGGCCGGACTTGGCACAAACAAAGCCTGTGCGGTGCGAATTAAAACTTGAACATTAAGTAAAATTAAATCGTTATGAAATGGCGAAGTTTATCAAAAGTTTTTCTTTAATAATGTTTAGTAGATTACCTTGGTATCTTTAAAACGATTGTTTTTGACATAAAATTGTTATTTATTATCAAACTTAACATAGTTTCTATCATTAAAGTTTGTATCGATGAAAACTGTAATTATGGTTCTTTGAATCACTTTCATTTATGTTTGTTACCTCCAAAATTAGTCGTTTGAAGACAAATTTTATGAAGTTCGCGATTTCCTTTCAGTTTTTAATTAACTATCCGTTGCCATAACGATCTCTTTCGCTTTCGATCAGGAGACTATAAAAAAATACTTCAAATACGAAAGCGATAGATTTAAGACTTGAGATCTTTTCTTGCGGATTTGCAATTTTTGTGGAAAGATATTTTTATTAGCGCATATATTGTAATTTAATGCTGGATAAATATGCATGTATGCAAATGAACTGAGGTGTTCTAAACCTAATTAAACATAGCACGATAGTTACTAAAGTAAGTTTTTACCATTAAAGATAATTTTTAAAGATTATTCGGCGTCTCCCACGGTGACCGAATGCATTTCAATGAATTTAATCCGCGGTCGTTGAATCTTTTTCTAAAATTTATATGTCTGATTTCGATGAAACTTGTTTTTGGTATTCCGCATCCGTGAGAACAAACTGGTCTAAAGAAATTAAACGATATATTTGTATTTTTGCCCTTGGGTGTAACAAAACCATTGATAAAGAAATATCAGACAATATCGCATTCATGCAACCGACCGGTGGCGGTATAACCATCACTGAATACCACAGACCGATGACGGGCAGCAGCGTCACCGGATCCGAGGAGCTACGCCCTGCAATCGCCAACCCGCCTGCCCAGCGTGGTGATTATGGGCAAAGCCTCTATCTACATCTAGCCTTTGTGCAGCAGTGGACTGCGATAGTCTGGCGATGATCACATGTATTTTTCTCAACCGCGTATAATACGCCCACTCTATAAATTACTTATTATTGTGAGTATTTGAAAGAACACAGACATTCTTTTTGTCATGTCAAACCCTGTCAAACTATTTTAACGTTCCGTTTCGGGTTTGCAACCTCTTCTTTAGGTGATTTATGGGGCAAACTTTCCACAACGAAACTAGTAATTGGGTTTGGATTCATTTAACGTGTCAATACAAAAAACTTATTTTGTTATCTCAAATAAATATATATTTATTTACAAAAAAAGAAGTACGAAGTATCTAAGTAAGTTTATCAGTTGTCTAGTACTCGCTTTAGTAAAAGCTTTGGCTTAGTTTGGGGCTGGATAGCACTGTGTGGCATATCTTGGGTAATTTTTAACTCCCTATCAAATTTTAGACTACCTTGTCTTGACTTAAATATATGACTATGTTATGTCTCTTATAGCAACTTCACCGCCGTGATGCAACGAACTCTGGTATTTATGTAACAAAATCTATTACACATTGGCTTCTAGCAGGAGTTCAAGTGCGGTGTTACTAGGAATTGTAATCGATATAACTGGGGTAAAACAAACGCTGAACTCGTGGCGATAGCTGAACATTATATATGTCACCGGAAAATAACAAGACTCGTAAATTGATCAATTTCCTGAGTAGTTGATCAACTTCCGGAAAATAATAACCGGCAGTTGAAATAATAAATAATAATAATAAATTTTATTTCCAACACACACATACATGAATAAAAGAAATGTATTATTTAGCGCAATGGATTTCAGTCAATTCATCAACTACCTAGGAAATTGATCAACTTACGATTCTTGCTATTTTCCGGTGACATATACAAAGCTGTATCCAATTACAGGTAATACAAATCTTTGTCACTTTATAGCATCAGGAAACAAATCTCACCAAACAGACTTCCATTTAATTAAAAAGAACCTAAATTGTACAATAATAGGCATGACGACTAAGTTTTGTTTTGGGTTGATATTGATGTATCACTTAAAAAACCGGCCAAGTGCGAGTCGGACTCGCGCACGTAGGGTTCCGTACCACTGATTGAATAAAAAAATTAGGTAATTTGATTTATGACGTTTAAAAAAAAACTACTGTCTAGATTTCATTCAAACCAAATTTCGTTAGTAGTTTTTATAGTAATACACATCATATATTTTTTTCAGTTTTATCATGCCCATATTTTAGAAGTTACGGGGGGGGGGGGGGGGGGGGACACACATTTTACCACTTTGGAAGAGTCTCTCGCGCAAACTATTCAGTTTAGAAAAAAATGTTGTAAGAAACCTTAACATCATTTTTAAATACCTATCCATAGATACCCCACACGTATAGGTTTGATGAAAAAAAAATTTTTGAGTTTCAGTTCTATGTATGGGGAACCCCAAAAATTTTGGATTTTTTTCTGATTTTATTTTCACATCTTAATGCGGTTTACAGAATACATCTACATACCAAATTTCAATAATGTAGCTCTTATAGTTTCGGAATAAACTGGCTGTGACATACGGACGGACAGACAGACAGACAGACATGACGAATCTATAAGGGTCCCGTTTTTGCCATTTTGGCTACGGAACCCTAATAAAAACATGTATGGGATGGGGATGTAAGGGAGCGACCTATCACCTTTTCGCTCCAAGCCACCTGCCCGTGGTGCATCCTGCCGAACAACAAACGAGGCTCTGGCAAATCGACTGGTGGCCGTAAAACCATCAAGATAGTAGGCGTAGCTAAATACCACAGGCCCGATGACGGGCAGCAGCGTCACCGGAGCAAGAAGCTACGCCCTGTGATCGCCAACCCGTGGCGATTATGGGTATATCCTCCAGAAGTTTGCCCTAGGTGACGAACAACTGGAGAGGCCTAGGTCCAGCAGTGGACTACAATAGGCTGATGATGATGATGATGACTTAAAAACATTGGTGAAAAAATTACGCACGCTATATAAGACCGAACAGCTAACCAATGCGCCACGGAAACCGCTTTAATTCCGTATTTAAACCTATTTCTGTTACATTCGCCATACAAATGGAAAAAGTCACAGTTTACTTTCAGGAAAACCCATCGCATCGTGCCGTAGTACTTTGGAAGTAACTTAACGATTAACTTACAAGTTACACTTACTTTTAACTTGGTTTACTTAGCACGTCCAAGTTGGGAAGTTGGGAGAGAACAAGACTGATTATATGGCTTCTAACCAGCTTTCGACACATTAATATTAATTTAGTTACTGGGACTAGCATTAATCTTGGGATTTACGCCTAGTCGTTTATATTTCAATACTAGCTGTGCCGGCGGCGTCGCACGCGTGGATACCGGGTTTCAAAAATAACGGACATCCATAAAATGGTACCTAAAGGTTAAGTTAGACCTCTAACAATACATTAGTGAAAACCGCATTTAATTCCATGCAGTAGTTTTCGCGTGATATGCGATCAAACATACAGATAAAAAATTCTTTCGTTTTCCCAACACTTCCCGTCACTGCTCTGTTCCTATTGATTGTAGCGTGATGAAAAGTTTACTATAACCTGCCCAGGAGTATGAAGAATACTCGTACCAAGTTGCGTTAAAATCCGTCCAGTAGTTTTTTTTTCTATAACGAACAGACAGACAGATTGACAGACCGAATGACAGACAAAAATTTTACTGATATTGCATTTTTGGCATCAGTATCGATCACTAATCACCCCCTGATACTTATTTTGAAAATATATTTCATGTACAGAATTGACTTCTTTACAGATTTATTATAAGTATATATAGATATAGATAAGTAGGTTTTGGTATGGAAGTCGATTTTTGATAACGCATCATCCATCATAATATCGCAGTCCACTGCTGGCCATAGGCCTCTCCAGTTGTTCGCCACTTTGTCTGGCAACCCTGCTCTGAAAGTTGGACATGTCGCAACTAAACGTTCTCTACGCCTGATGGAAAGCGAATAAGAAACCCAAATCGTTGTGACAACGAGCAGGTAACGTGACCAGTTACCTGTCAGTTGCCCTTGCCAGCCCGTAAGATGTATCTTCACGCCCTGTTTAAAGGATCCCATATCAAAGGATGGAGGTAACACGTGCGCCGGCAATCAGTTACACATTTTAATGACGCGGCAAATATGTTTATTGAATGCGAAGGAATGTTTTCTACGTCCGTGTGTCTGATCCGCCATTACGATTTCGAGTTTTAGTATTCATGAATTTAATATTAATGTTTTACTATCATCAATTTCTGTTCAGTCTATGAACGCAACTGAATGGGAAAATTTTTTGTTAGTAATCAGCATTCTTAGGCAAAAAGAACATATCCTGATTTTTTCACAAGTATTGTCATACATCTCCCTGATTTTTATTATACACCTCCCGAAAAGTCAACATTTTGATCTGGCAACTCTGCCCTAAGGTTGCCTGGAAGAGATCGCTTGGAGTGATAAGGCCGCTTGATTGTACAACTAATTTCTATTATACATACTTAGTTTGAAAAGTTCCACAGTAATTTAGACGATTTGGTAGTGAACGTTGCCTTCAAAACCATGGTTTTGGGTTTCGATCTCGGGCATTTCATTGAAACGCTCTCATTATTAATTTATTTAAATTATCTATCACTATGACGTATTGGGATGATTGGGATGTAAGGGAGCGGCCTATCATCTTTTCGCTCCAAGCCAACCTCACCTGCCCGTGGTGCATCCTGCCGAATAACAAACGAGGCGCTGGCAACCGACTGGTGGCGGTATAACCATCACAACTGAAGGCGTAGCTAAATAACACAGACCGGTGACGGGCAGCAGCGTTACCGGAGCGAGAAGCTACGCTCTGCGATCGCCAACCCGCCTGCCCAGCGTGGCGATTATGGGTATATCCTCCAGATGTTTGCCCTAAGTGGCGAACAACTGGAGAGGCCTATGTCCAGCAGTGGACTGCAATAGGCTGATGATGATGATGACTGGCTCGGTGGCTCATTTGGTAGTGACTCCTGCCTTCTGAACTAAGAGTCGTGGATTCGATCCTCACCCTCGACAAACATTCGTGTGATAAACATTTGTGTTTGTTCAGTGTCTGGGCGTTTATATTTGTATTTATTTAAGTATATATGTGTGGTATTGGGTTGTTCTGATACTCATAACACGAGTGCTTAAACTTTGGGATCGGAGCAACAATGTATGTGATGTTGTCTGATATCTATTTATATCGCTTTGAGCGTAACCTTTGGGTAGAGAGTAGCAAGATAAGGGTTAACAGTTTATTACTCAATACAAAGATCCCGGGACCGATCGAAGTGGCGAGCATTGGGAGAGGCCTATGTCCAGCAGTGGACTGATGTGGGCTGATGATGATGACAAAGATTTCTGCGACTATAGATTTATCCTTTCCGCAACCCCCATTGCGTAGAAAATACACTTTATTTTACTTAACTGTTCCATTCGGTGTACTTAACGTAATTTCCTTACAAAAGATTTCGTTACACCCTTTATTTAAATAACCATTCTTTTATTATCGTGTGCTATGCCCGGGTTGAATAAATCATATCCGTTTTACTTACCCTATTTTACTTCGTTCGTTGTTTCAAGTACATTTCAACCTTTTATCGTTCAATTTGAATGGTAATTCACATTCTTATAGAAAGATTTATGAAAAGTTGGCAACATTTTTTGTCAGCGAAGTGATTCATTAGGCCCTTTTTGAGATAACGTTTGAATGCCTAGTGAATAAAAAACCTTCAGAGTTTTATTTACATTTATACGCTTGAATAGAAAATTTTACGTGAGAATAGAATATTGTATTTTGTTCGATGGTTGACTGTTTTATAAGATCTTTTAAAGAGATCTGATAATTCGGTGACGAAGATAAGATTTTCGTCTAAGACGTGGGAGTTAGTTTCTAGTTAAGAAAACGGTCTGAACGGTTCCGACTTTATAGGTTTTTGTTAGAAATTTAGAACTTGTCTTTCATCTGATTTTACGTCTATTATGTTGATGAGCTGACGATTAGGTACTTAAGATTTCTCACTAATAAAATATCAAATCTTCTTCTATCATATAATAAATCTGTAGTGAGGTCAATTCTGTATATAGACATTTATCGATAACAGATGATTTTTATTAGTAAAGATAATCTCACTAAATTTATTTAAATAATATGAAAGACGGACTAATTACATTTTTTATGGCAACAAACCTATTATAATGAAATCATCAAGAAGAAGCAAATGTTATCTTGATATCTTATCAGAGACTTAATACTTATTCAATCGAATATGAGTGGGTGCATTTTATATAACCTCTATAGTTTTGCCTTGACATTATAAATCCAAAAGTGATATGATTCTAGACATAAAATAAAATAACAAGTTGAAATAAGTAATAACATTAGCATATAAAAATATAGCATAGGTGCGACGGATGAACGGATATTATTAACAAGGTTAGGGCTAAAATTCTATTAAAATATTTTCTCTTTCAGTGGGTATCAAGGAAACGGCTAAGGAAATATCAGGAAACGGGCAGCAGCGTTTGTCTGGGTACAAATAATACCTACTGCGATCACCTGCCAAGAGTGGTGACAAAGGCAAATACCTCCAAATGACAATTGTAATTGGGAGATGCCTATGTCCAGCAGTGAAAGGTTGACGATAGTTTTTATCTTATGTTTTTGTACATTATTTAAAGTATTAGTAACGATTGGTGTCAGTCTGGTTACATTTGCACTGAAGGCACTCTTTCGCATAAGCGAAAGCTTGCTCTTTGCTTTACTGTTGTTACATGCACATCATGTGTTTTATGCAATTTCTCTCTTTGTTCCTCTTCATGTCAATTCAGTCATGTTGTCCTTTTCATTTATATCTATATCATTATTTACAATCTTTTCTAGTAAATATATACGAGTTCCAGATTTAGCTTAGTGCTTAGTTTTATTTTTCGTGTCTGAACCTAAATATAAGTCTCTATCTTTAATGTTATTTACTAAGCTTCGCTTTGCTGAGCCATTTGTCTCAAAGATTTAAAGCTAATAAGTTTAGACGACGCCTACTCTAGCTAGACTATTAATACATTTAAATCAAATGCACTGTCTAAAAATAAACATTGCAGACCTCTATAAATAGTGAATGCGAGCAAACATCGTATATTAATTTAGCTCCCTCGCCAGATGAAAGGGACTTCTTTGATTCCGGGAATATTGTATGAATCATAAGTTTTTCTTCATCGAGTCACGGCGTGTTAAATCAGATTGACTTTGATGGTAATTTATTATGCTTGATCTAATTTGGAGTTTAGTTTGAGGAGGTTTTGAGTTAACGCGATCTGTCGATGTTGGCTTTGTCGAAATTTGGATCTGGAGCGAGGTTTTGATCAAATTTTGGTTTCAATTAAGTTTGTTGATTTTGTGGGGCGTGTCTTATTAGGAAAGAAACTCTGTCTCATTTAATTATGGGATTATAATTGAGTATAGCACAATTAGGATAATTTCACCAAAATGATTTTTATTTCGACTTTGAAGTTAAAAGTTACTTAACTTAATTCTAAACTACTACCGATTGCACAAAATATTCACTTTTGGCTGCATTCTTAGTAAGAAAAGCTATATTTATTAAAATAAAACGCCAAAATGTGACGTTTATCTGAAATATCCGAAGCGCAACGGTGGCGGGTCGCTAGTATAGAAAAATAAATCAGTATGATAAGAGGTGAATAGCAAGTGTAAATATTCAAGTTACTTCCACATCGACAAAGACTCCTCTCGATCTTCAAACCTTCGGTCGTTGAGTGATGATATTTAATTGATTCAATAGGTGAACTTAGAGCAGCGTCATACAGACAGCACATTTGATATCATATCGTCCCGCTCAACATGTGAAACACATAACGCGTTTCAATGGTGCATTATAATCCATTACAGCTACTTATTTTTCTTATCATATTAATAATATTTGTAATTAAATAGTGTCATTATTTCAAAACGGCTTGTGTATTCACACCAGTTCGTATACATTACCACTTATTCACATCACCTGTTCCAATATTTGTCTTGGTTTAGCTTCAGTGGTTGTCACAGCTAATTGCTCAGGTACCTACCTACTCTTGAAATTATTCGAATATTTTAAAACCATTTTTCTTTAAATATTCGTTCCATTTTCACGTTCGAATGGTTCCAGACAATTTTAGGTTATTGGTTCCGTCAGACTTGTACAGAAAATATCGTATGGTATTGTTTATAACCAGATACCTGAGTAGATTTGGCTCTAGGCCACGTTTGAAAATCTATACTTGGCACAATGGTGTCTATTTTTCGAACCATTGACCGTATTTTAATATTGGGGTTCGTAAATGAAATGGAAAGAGGACCGTTATGGAATGGGATTGTAGATTGCTGTTACCGTTATTTCGGTTTCTACGATAACTATCGATTCGGAATTAGGTAACATTTTATTTTTAACGTCTCTGCTAAGACAATTCAGTGATAAAAATATATGTATTCTTCATTTTGTTTTTATTACAATTGCAATTCGAACTTTCTACTTGTAGTATCATATGGTTCTTATACTCGTATTTTATATAATACCTATCTTGATTTTGGTAAAATGTATATATCTCTGTGTCTAGTTTTAAGCCGACTGTTTTCTGCTGATTATGCGAAATAACTGTTGTTAGGTATATCAATACCCAGTAATAGCATGACTTTTTTTTTAATGGATTTTTTAAAATGTTCGATCACACAGGCACACAATTGTTGAGTTTAAACATGCGATTGTTCATTACAATTAGACATTTCCATTGAAAGCTATTCGCTTAACTATTGGCGGGCGATAACTTTGAATTTAATTAATGAAAATTCAATCGAATGTTTGTTTTAACGATCTAGAATATTTCCAACAGAGGTCTTAATGATTGCATTTGTGAATGACACAAGCTGATCTGGTATTTCTGATATTTTCTTATTTTGTACGGATCCATAACTCGTCTAATCCGACTCGCGCTTGACGTCTTTTTCTATTTCTGCGTGTTCGGCAACATCAGTCACTTTGACACGGCCCGTTGTCATCGGTTGATTTATTGTCGCTGAAACTGTCACTCTGCGACTTTTGAGTATTGGTTTTAATTGAGAATCGCCTGAAATACACATACTTAGGTTTCTATTTGTTTGCTACCTTTTTTTTATAATTTTTTATTATAATATAATATAAATAACTCAAGAAATATACCACTAGCTTAGCGGTGAAGGAAAACATCGTGAGGAAACCTATGTAGGTTTCCTTACGTCCAGACAAATTTGGATCATGATCACACATTCAGAATTTAACTGGATGTGTATCCAAACACCCAGACCAATACAAACAGACATGTTCATGCACACAAATGTTTGGACTGTGCGGGGATCGAACCCACAGCCCTTGGTTTTAAAGGCAGTGGTCACTACCAGATGAGCCATCGGGTCTGTCAAAATCTCAAGTTAACAATAAATGATTAAATCTAAATCACTGTATATATTTTAACATATTTTTTCCAAATTCGGCATGAATAGTATTTAAATTAATTAAACAGCAGTCCAATGCTAAACAAAGGGCTCTCTAGTTTTAAAAGCTTTACCCATAATCGCTACGCTGGGCAGGCGGGTTGGCGATCGCAGGTCATAGCTCCTCGCTCCGGAGACGCTCCTGCTCGACTATATTATATTTTTAAAAAGTTACATAAGCATCTGCCCGTCACCGGTCTGTGGTATTTAGCTACGCCTTCAATCGTGATGCTTATGCCGCCACCAGTCGTTTGGCAGCGCGTCGTTTGTTGTTCGGCAGGATGCACCACGGGCAGGTGAGGGTGGCTTGGAGCGAGAAGATGTTAGATTGCTACCTCACGTTAGCAACGTTCCCGTAATTAAATTTATCTTATTCATGAGATACTAAGACGGAGTAACAATTCGTTTGTATCTCACTCTGCAGGCTGCAGATTTACAAATGCATTCGAGATGCACTTTGGAATTAGAGAATAAATCCTTGTTGCAAACGACGTGCCCTGAATTCGCCAGTGTTAACTAGCACTTAAGAATTTATAACTCTTTAAACGGCAAAATGGCGCCTCACTGTCTGAAATAGAAGACACATTGAATAGTCATTATCTTCTCGAGAACCAGCATTCAAGAAACAATAGAAAAACATTTTTTTTTTATAAAAAGAGCTTTCAGGATGACCTCACTCCACCTGATGGTAAGCGGTCGTAAGGTCCTAAAGTTAAGCCGACAGGCACAATAGAACAAACCCATTGCGCCTGTCGCCCTCACCCTGAAGGCCCACTGAGATGCCGTTTCACGCCCCGCTATTATGTTGCTTCCAATATCGGGTTCATGGGATTTGACGGTTTACATAGGAGAATCAGCCATTGGCGACGGTATAACCATCACGATGAAAGGCGTTGCTTAATGCAGCAGGCCGGTGACGGGTATCAGCAGCGTCATCTGTGCGAAAAGCTACTCCCTGCGATCGCCAACCCGACTGCCCAACGCGAAGATTATGGGTACAGCCTTTAAACGACTGCCTCGATGGACTTATGAGTGTCGAAAAGCCGAATGCTTTTATGTTATGTTCAAATTTTCTGACGTTTCAAATAACAAATGTCATTTTCTTGTTTCAGGTAATTATCGTCAATCTCTGTGGGCGAAAATGATGCGAGTGTTGGGAATTGGTAAATAAACACACCTTGACATTCGTCGTGCGGTAGTACAAGGGACGTGTGAAGGGTTCTACACCTCAATGTAGAATGTCGCGGTATCCACGATAGCGGTACAATTGGGATGATGACTAAAAAATAATTTAATGTCCATCAGATAGATTAATGAAAAATATTGGATACGTATTTTTTATTTTGCCTCTTGTTCAAAAACTTACGAAGATACATTGATTTTAAATGTCACATGACGTCACGTTAGAGTACAAAATATACTCTAACGTGACGTAGTTAGCCCCCACTCCGTAACTTTAATGCGCTATATCTAAGTATTTTCTTGTTATTTCGACAAAACAAAAAATACGGGTCTTATATTTTTTTATTATCTAAGAGACGGACTAATTATTTTCTTCATTTTCATACCTTGTCATCATCCGTACTCTAAAAAGCCAAGTTGTATTCAGGGCCGTCTTTAAACTATTTCAGGCCCTGGGCACATTAGGATCATGGGGCCCCTATGACCTAAATATCAGTTATCATTTGGTAATCTGGCAGGAACTAGGGGCCCCCATTCGATCACGGGGCCCTGGGCTGGGCACGTGCCCATAGTGCCCAGTGGGAAAGAGGGGCCTGGTTGTATTGTAACTTTGTGTGTAACTTAATCAATTTTCACTTGACATTGTCAGATAAAAAAAGAAAAAATGTAGTTACACATCTACACTAATATTATAAAGAGGCAATAATTATTTGTTTGTTTGAATTGAATAGTCTCCAAAATTTCTGGACCGATCTTAATAATTATTTCACTGTTCGAAAGCTCCACTATCTCCCGGTGAACATAGACTATATTATATTTTTAAAAAGTTACATAAGCATAAGTACTGCACATCTCATTTCAAGTATGGGATTGTAGGAAAGTATAGATATTTTTGTTGACTATACATATACATAAATATGTTCGTCTTAATTTTCATTTAAGTATTCACGACCTTATTCGGTTTCGTTTGGACTGTTGTTACCCTCCGAAAGGGCCACAGAGTTACTTTAGATCAAAGGCGTAAGTCAGAGGTTCTCAAATTAGTTTGACTTGGGGGCTTTTTAAAGAAAGAGGGTACAGCTTATTTTATAGTGGTAACAAGGTCAGGGTTTCTAAATAAAATGACTTTAAACCATAAAATTTAGATTTTAATAAAAGAAATATCAGATTTAAAGGGTTAAATACTGAAAATTGTAAAATGCATTTTTTATACATAATATAACGTCTTTTTAGGGTTCCGTAGCCAAAATGGTAAAAACGGGACCCTTATAGATTCGTCATGTCTGTCTGTCTGTCTGTCTGTCTGTCTGTCTGTCCTGTCTGTCTGTCTGTCTGTCTGTCTGTCTGTCTGTCCGTCCGTATGTCACAGCCAGTTTATTCCGAAACTATAAGAGCTACATCATTGAAATTTGGTACGTAGATGTATTCTGTGAACCGCATTAAGATTTTAAAATAAAATCAGAAAAAAATCCAAAATTTTGGGGTTCCCCATACATAGAACTGAAACTGAAAAATTTATTTTTTCATCGAACCTATACGTGTGGGGGTATCTATGGATAGGTATTTTGAAAATGATGTTGAGGTTACTAACATCATTTTTTTCTAAACTGAATAGTTTGCGCGTGAGACTCTTCAAAGTGGTAAAATGAGTGTCCCCCCCCCCGTAACTTCTAAAATATGGGCATGATAAAACTGAAAAAAATATATCATGTGTATCACTATGCAAACTACTAACGAAATTTGGTTTGAATGAAATCTAGCCAGTAGTTTTTTTTTAAACGTCATAAATCAAAATTACCTAATTTTTTCATTTAATTAACTCCATTATAATAAAACGTAAAGAAAAACATTTATTTAGCTGTATAGTGGTACGGAACCCTACGTGCGAGAGTCCGACTCGCACTTGGCGCCGGTTTTTTATGATATCAAATTTACTGTGCGATTATTATCCTATTCTCCATCATTAACGTATTTTTGATATTTTTAATTAACAATTTTTGAATATGCAAATTAAGTTTTTAATCTAATCAAGAAACTTACTTAATTTGATTCTTTTTAATGGAAAAATAAGAAAATAATGGGGACAACTTGCCTTGATTTGCCCCCTTTTTAGGGTTCCGGTTTCAAAATGGCAAAAATCGGGACCCTTATAGATTCGTCATGTCTGTCTGTCTGTCTGTCTGTCTGTCTGTCTGTCTGTCTGTCCTGTCTGTCTGTCGCTGTCCGTCCGTATGTCACAGCCATTTTATTCCGAAACTATAAGAGCTACATTATTGAAATTTGGTACGTAGATGTATTCTGTAAACCGCATTAAGATGTGAAAATAAAATCAGAAAAAAATCTAAAATTTTTGGGGTTCCCCATACATAGAACTGAAAATTAAAAATTTTTTTTTCATCAAACCTATACGTGGGGGGTATCTATGAATAGGTATTTGAAAATGATGTTGAGGTTTCTAACAACATTTTTTTCTAAACTGATTAGTTTGCGCGAGAGACTCTTCCAAAGTGGAAAAATGTGTGTCCCCCCCCCCCCCCCCCCCCCCCCCCGTAACTTCTAAAATATGGGCATGATAAAACTGAAAAAAATATATGATGTGTATTACTATAAAAACTACTAACGAAATTTGGTTTGAATGAAATCTAGATAGTAGTTTTTTTTTAACGTCATAAATCAAATTACCTAATTTTTTCATTCAATCAGTGGTACGGAACCCTACAAAGTCAAAGTCAAAGTCAAAGTCAAAATACCTTTATTCACATAGACTTAAAATAAGCACTTATGAATCGTCAAGTAAAAAATAATGTAGAAATACAAAAAGTAAAGTAAGAATGTGAATAAAAGCAATTTAAAAGAAGCTACCGCCGTGTTTCGGAAAGTAGATTTCTAACCGAGAAGAAACGGCAAGAAACTCGGTAGTTACTCTTTTTAAATCGCCAATTGTTACATGTTAAGGTATTACACCATTTTTAATATTTTAAAGTTAAACAATGCAAAATAAAAGTTGAGTCTATACAATGCAAAGTTTACTACGAAGCAGCAGTCCAAGAGATGTCGTCGTTGAGGAAATCTTCTACTCTATAATAGCCCCCTTTTATAAGTAAGGACTTCAAGTATGATTTGAATTTGTGAATGGGCAGTTCAACAATTGTTCTGGTAACCTGTTGAACATTTTGATACCCAATCCTACAAACGACCCACTCACCTTACCTCAGCCATCAGACGTGGAACGGCAAGCTGTGCTTATTTCTAGTGTTTAAATTATGATTATCTGAAATTTTTATTGAATTGATTTAAAATGTTTACGTACATAAACACACAGTCAAAGATATACTGTGATGCTAACCGTCATTATGTTAATTTCTTTAAAAAGTTCTCTAAGTGATTCGCGTGTCTTTAACCCATATATAGCGCGGATGGCCCGCTTCTGCAGTACAAAGATTGTTTGTATGTCAGCAGCTGACCCCCATAATAGAATACCGTATGACATAATGCTATGGAAATACTGAAATAAACAACCCTTGCCGTTTCAACGTCAGTCAAAAGCCGGATTTTCTCTTACCGCATATGCAGCTGAACTAAGCCTTCCAGCCAGGACAGCAATATGAGGACCCATTGCAACTTCGAGTCTACATTGATGCCAAGAAATACTGTAGAGTTAATTAATTCAATAACTTCATTGTTCATGATAATATTAGTGTTTAACCTGTTTTGACATTTGGCTTTGTAAATTTAACACACTTGGTTTCCTGGCATTAAGCAGCAGGTTATTGTTTGTAAACACAGTTGTACTATTTTAGCGAGAGCACAATTTACATCATCAAAGTTGGTTTCTTTCTATTTACCTTAAAAATGAGGGAAGTATCGTCAGCAAACAATACTGTCTCACATATATTATTGTGAAGTGCGGAAGATCGTTTATATAAATGATAAAAAGCAACGGTCCCATATTGATGCCCTGGGGCACACCCATCAACTAAGGGGCACCAGAAGAATCTGTGCCATTGACATTAACCTTTTGAATTCTGTCACTTAAGTATGACTGTAGTAGACAAAGCGATTCATCTGCAACACCATAGTGCCGTAACTTCATCAGCAGTGTTTGGTGATCAACACAATCAAAACGCCTTCGACAAGTCGCAAAAAAACTCCTATGGCATCTGCTTATTTCCCAAGCATCAAAAACGTGTTTGATGAGTTCTACTCCTGCTTCAGTAGTGGATATGCCTTGCTACGTGCGCGAGTCCTACTCGCACTAGGCCGGTTTTTCCTTTTTTATACCTGATGTTAAGCGGTTACCGGAGCCTATGCACTCTCGCAACATCAGGGGTATCACACGTCTTGGTGGACATATACATAGACCCTCGACACCACCTTTAAGGCGCAGGACGAAGGGGCCCGGGTTTTTAGTGGATATTTCCTGCCTCACTTCCATCTTCGGGCGGGATGAGTCCCACATACCCCGCTGCTCCCCAAGCAGCGGGAAAGCATAAATGCATTTTCCCCGGCAAAAAAAAAAAAAAAGTATCACACGTGCGTTGCTGACACTTTAAAAAAACCTCGAAACCTTTATCATAAAAAAACCGGCCAAGTGCGAGTCGACTCGCGCACGGAGGGATCCGTACCACTGATTGAATGAAAAAAATTAGGTAATTTGATTTACGACGTTTAAAAAAAAACTACTGTCTAGATTTCATTCAACCAAATTTCGTTAGTAGGTTTTTATAGTAATAGACATCATATTATTTTTTTCAGTTTGTCATGCTCATGTTTTTGAAGTTACGGGGGGGGGGGGGGGGGGGGGGGGGTGGGGGGGGGGGGGGGGGGGGGGTGGGGGGGGGGGGGGGGGGGGACACATATTACCATTTTACCTTGAAACTGTCCTCTCGCGCAAACTATTCAGGTTAGAAAAATATGTTGTTAGAAACCTCAACATCATTTTCAAATACCTTATTCATAGATACCCCACACGTATAGGTTTGATGAAAAAAATAATTTGAGTTCAGTGTTTTGTATGGGGAACCCCAAAATTTGGATTTTTTTTCTGATTATATTCTCCCAATCTTAAATGCTGTTCACAGAATACATCTACGTACCAAATTTCAATAATGCTAGCTTTTAAAGTTCAGGAATAAACTGGCTGTGACATACGGACGGACAAGACAGACATACATGACGAATCTATACGGTCCCGTTTTTGCCATTTTGGGCTACGGAACCCTAAAACAAGGTTAAATAAGTTTGAGAAGCGTGTTTCTAAACAGAAGCCAATCAGGGCTCAGCGGCGGGAAACCCCGTTACACTAATTTACTGACTATTAATAGGAGGATCGAGATAATGGGCCCGTGTTTGAGGGCAGGCCTTTTTAGTGGGTAAAGTATAGATTGTGTAAATTTTGACATAATTGGCCAACAGGGTTACATATGAACTGGCTTAATTTTTTTTATTTTAATGAATCATAGTGTTTGTTATCTATGGTGATGTAAGGGAGCGACCCATCATCTTATCGCTCTAAGCCAACCTCACCTGCACGTGGTCATCTGCCGAATAAACCATACGAGGGCGCTGGCAACCGACTGGAGGCGGTATAATCATTCACAATTGAAGGCGTAGCTAATACCCCAGTACCGTAGGGACGGGGCAGCAGCGTCACGGAGCGCCCTGCAAATCGCCAACACCGCCTGCCCAGCTAGGGATTATGGGTATACCCTCCTGATGTTGGCCGTTAAAGTGGCGAAAAGCGGGAGAGGCCTGTGTCCAGCAGTGGACTGCAATAGGCTGATGATGATGATGATGATGATGTTTGCTATCTCGTGGGCTGAGTCGAATGAGCTCATTTGGTAGTGACCAATGCCTTCTGAGCAAGGGTCGTGGGTTCGATTCCCCGAACAGTACAAACATTTATAGTGAATGAGCATGTCCTGTTTGTATTGGTCTGGGTGTTTCCTATGTATAAATTTGTAATATATATTTTTACAGAATTAAAAAGGTAACTAGTATGTTTATCAGTTGTCTAGTACCTATAGTAAAGCTTTGGCTAGTTTATGGGCTAGATGGCGATGTGTGGCCTACGGTGGCATGACTTCAGTTACTTTTCTTTTATTCTTGTGAGCCAAGAGTCGTGGGTTCATTTCCACCGTGGACAAACATTCATACTGAGCATGAATGTTTGTGTTTATCTAGGTCTGGGTGTTTGTATTTATGTATAGTACCTATTTGTGGTACCCTAGTTGTTCTGGTACATAGCCCCTAAAGCTTAAATACTCTGGATCGGATATTTATCTGATCAATGGGCTACGGAAGATTCGAGGACATAATCCAAACATCGTTTTTAATTTCCTTTAGACAGTTTCCATCTCAACGGGATGCTAAATATAAAGCTAGTTTTATCTTATAAATGAATATCGTAAAAGTTCAAGCGACAGAGTAGATAAAATCAATTTAAATGCATTTTGTCAACATGGGGACACTAGAAATCATTATTTTTCATACTTTATTATGTACAAACGACCACTCGGCTACCTTAGGTATGGTTATATATGTTTTTTTTAATAATGTGTTTAGCTTGCTGTAAATTTCCTGTCGCCGTTGCCACATCCGCAAGGGGAGGTAGAAAATATTTATTTTTTATTATTGAATACGATACGAGACTAGAACTACTTTGTACTGCTTCGGTACCTAATTCTACATTTTCTTCTTTCTTTCCTTTATGTTCTGTATGTCAAGCTACCCCAAAAATTAGAAGGACAATCGATCTATGCACTAAATTACTCTTTTAAGCAATTATTACTCCCCAACAATTTATTTTATCTTTAATGCACAAATCGATGTAAGTACAGAGACATTATTTATTTATGGACCCTATAATACCGCTAAACCACATTCTTTGCACAGTGTCAGTACTGTTGCAATATCTAATTCATATCCTCCTAGCCTATTTCCCGATTGTCTCAGGGTCGGCTTCCCAAACTGAAAGATTTTGGCGAGGGGCATAAACTTTTACACAGAGCGACTGCCATCTGTACCTCCGCTAACACTTAGGGTAAGCTATACCCATTAATTCCCAGTTAGGCGTTCAGAGTTATCATCATCTCTGATATGAAGTGACGACAGCTATCTGAGTTGGTAAAGATAGCACCCTGAGACCAACAGCTTAACGTGCCTTCCGAAGCACGGAGGATATCGGTGTCAAATTTTGGTCACCCATCATCGGATTGTGCCGCGCCAATGTTGCACAACGTTGCGATCATTGTTAGCGAACATGACCGCGGCGCCACCGAGCGCCTCCTGTTGCACTATCTAATTGGTGTCCTGTTAAATTGGGGATTAGGTCGATCTATGCGTGTGTCCACAACAGCCAAATCTCCACAATAAAAACAAACTAAATCAATTATAAAGTCTTTATCTTGATCAACATAAAAAAAACAATGAAGCGATGTGACAATACCGGTAACATCCGTTATTTATCGACTGTACCGTTGACTAAACTGGAAATTGTGGAATAGAAATAGCCTCATTTCATTTTTTATATAGCTGTGGTCGCGACTTTGTCCGCGTGGAATAGTTATTTTTTCACCGTTTTTTTTTACATTTACCATTATTTCATCGCTCCTAATAGTTGCAGCGTGATGTTATAAGCCTAAAGCCTTACCTCGATAAATGGTCTATTCAACGAAAAAGAATTTTTCAATTCGGACCAGTAGTCCTGAGATTAGCGCGTTCAAACAAACAAACAACAACTTCTAGCTTGATAATATTATATAGTTAAATGACTAGCTGTGCTCGCGGACTTCTCGTCCGCAAGGACTAGTTATATTTTCCCCGTATTTTTTTTTACATTTTCCAATATTCTTCGCTCCTAATAGCTGCTGCGTGATGTTATATAGCCTAAAAGCCATCCTCGATAATGGTCTATTCTAACACAAAAAGAATTTTTCAATTTCGGACCAGTAGTTCCCTGAGATTAGCGCGTTCATAGAATCAAAACAAACTCAACAAATCTTCAGCTTATAATATTAGTTAAGATGATTGAAATTGGTATATGTAGTTATGGCGTTTGATGTCTAAAGTCTGCATGTTTAGGAAATATATTGGCGTTTATTTTTATGCTTTATCCTATTGAGAACTGCATATCTAATTAAAAATTAAACAACTCAGGACAATGCCACGCTGGCCACACAGCGCCATCTGGTCATAACTAACCGAAGCTTAGTACGATGGGTACTGGACAAATTGGATACCGATAAAAACATTACGTACATACATATAAGTACTAGCTTTGTCGTTTGCCGTGAATGAAGACAAACAGACAGACCCACTTACCCATTTATAAAATATTAGTAAGTAAGTAAGTAAGTACTAGTAAGTATTGGATATATATTTTTTTAATAATACATTACACGTAACGAACACCTAGACCAATACAAACAGACAGTTCATGCACACAAAGTTTAGTACCGATGCGGCGGATTCGAAAGCGAAAAAACCCACGGACTCGACATTAGCCAAAGTGGTTGGGTTTATTTAACAATTTATATCCCATGAATTAGTTAAAAGGTATCATCATCATCATCACCTACAGACTAGTCCAGGGATGTTCACTACTGACATAGGCCTCTCCCATGCACAAGAATATTTCAAAGAAAAATATTTCTCCTAACCAAATCACTGAAGCGGAAGAAACAAACTGCGAACCGCGGAATAACTTTCTGCCAACACAGTGACATATTCAAATCCTTAGACATACGACTCAAGGTCGAATGTTCTAGTCTACGATGGAATATCAACTGTAGTTCTACTTGATAAGTGTCAAAAATGATTAACTACAAGAGCACAAAACGTTTCGAATCACGCGTGCGGCTTATATTCAAATTACATATGATCTAGGTGAATGAATATCAACTGTATTTGCTAAGTGATAAGTATCAGAATAGATTAGCAGATCCATTCGTTGATTCACACCTGCATTAATGATTATTCTCAATCAAATTATGATCTTTAAACAGAACATGTGTTAAAGATCGAATTCCATTAGTAATAGACGAGCGATTAAAAGCTAGGTTACGCCTACGATTTTGTAACATTATCTCTGTGTGAATAAAAGGTGAGACTTGCGTGGTTGGTCGTGAGGAGTAGGGCCGCAGTTGCGCATCATTTGTCTCGTTTAATGGGCGATCTTTGATG